>MKGM01000330.1:0-16220 GCA_002018265.1 Ceratocystis harringtonii | reverse complement strand
CAGCTCTTATCTCTTTTCTCTCTCACTCGGCGTTACTTTAAATCGCTTCTGCCACTATAACACCCTCAGTCAAGATGCCATGACCTGGATATGACACCGCCCCTTCAAATCCTGGTCTGTTTCTTTTAATTTTGATTCTTAAGCATGTGCCAAGGCAGAGCCGCAATATCTATGTGTCTGCTTTTGGTGGGATGGAATATGAGCGTAGACAAATGAACCTCCTTTTGCTTCTTGTCCTCTGACTCCTACCTAGTCTTACTACTTGCATAAACCACCGAGACATGAATCCAGCGTGTGGGAGAGGGGAGTAAGAGCAACACAAGCACACACCTACTATCGCTTGCCAAGAATCAAGTGACCTGTTAGTAAAGCCCTCTTCCCTCTCACCCTAGTAAACAGGTGTGAGGTGGTCGTGAGGTCATGTGCTTGCTTGGGCCTGTTCCTCCCCTCCCTGGTCACCAAACCCTCCCCAGCAAGTTATATTATCTCTAGACTGACTTATTTTGACGAAACTTGCGCTTAATTCCAACTGTGTGCCATGTTGTTTCGCTACAGCCTCCAAGTAGAAGGGATAGCGAATGTAAAAGGCCTAGTTGACATCATAATTGCCACTCTTTTTTATCGTCAAGATTCCGTGTCATAGCTTGTCAGGCATCCTAAAGGATCGGCGCTTGGGACATGTGAGGAGTACCGCCAGCCTATCCATATTATATATGCATATTGGCTGGCTCGTCCCCCCCTCTCCCAAAAACAAAAAAGAACAAAGCAACATCATGGCCGCAATCGTGCATCTGCGCCGCTGCATCATCTCAAAACCGGCTTGTTATTGTGGTATTGGTATGTATGTGCTTGTGTGCTTGTGTATTTGTGTGCTCGTCTGTGCAGGGCTCATTTTGAGTCCCGTTCCTTGCTAATTTCAAGGCGAATAGATGGCCAGAAATATATAAGCAGAAGAGGAACAGCAAAGGCCTCGATTCACTGCCAGTCTGAACATCGGAGATAAAAGGGAGTTGGACTAGCATTGATTGAAACCTGGAAGGTGCATCACCAGTACCGGTCGTATTGCTCACGCTCTAATTGGTCCAGCTTTGACCGGACTTCTCTAGACATTAGGGTTACACTATCTCAAGCTCTGTCTGGCTTCTTATGAAACCTTTAGCACTTTTGCACCCCATCAGAAGCTCAAAATGACGTCCTTGCTCTAGATATGCAACAAGAAGACGTATGTTTCTGCATCTCAGTCGAGCAAGTGTGACGACGAAAAAAAAGCCGCACGGAATTGGGTGTATCAGATAGCGATATTAGACTGTAAACCGTCTAGAACGAATCCGTCTCCAGCTAGAAATGTCTAAGGGTTTGCTTACTCAAAGTTCTTGACTATAAACGCTAAAGAGAGAACGTGCCTTCCAGCCCAAGCCGCCGTTTTGGTTGTCGGCATACGGTGAGCGTAACAGTTTGTGCACTGTACCCAACACTGTACCACCGTATCCAGACCAACCAGCCTTACTATAGCGGGGCTACTGAGGATTGTGCAGGCAGCCAAACAGTCACAGCTAGTAAAGACCGGATCGTTCGTTAGCCTTGCTGTCTGCTTCTTGTGACGAAACGCGGCGTTTTGATTCTTTTCTTCTGCTCTGAGCTTTCCCGATCTACATACTCGAATAACGGCTTTTCTTTGCCGCGCAGCTCGATCATAGAAGCAGAAAAAAGAGCTAGCTACACAGCAGAACAACGAAAACCATGACGTGCCCTCACGTCGATTCGCTAGGTATGATGCCCGCCATCATACAGCCCAGCTTTTGTAGCTAACTCAAGCTTTGACGCTCCTTCTCCCCCCCGCTAAAATAGCCCTTGAACCGCCGCGTTTATCACAATCGGTGTATCGCGAAGACTGCACCCAATGCTTCGATTCCATTGTATGCCAAGTTCTCCAATAACTAGCTCTCTAAGAACCCCCCCCCCCCCCCCCGCCGCCATATTGGAGAGGCAAAGACTAATCATAAATTTGCTACCAACCAGGACGATGAAACCGGACTCGACGTCTGTCTCCAGTGCTTCAACGGAGGTTGCACCAAAGACCGCAGCCATGCAGCCCTCCATGCCTCACTAAGAAACCACCCACTGGTTGCCAATATCCGCCGCGTACGCAAAGTAGTCGAGCGCGAAGAGCCCCCCCTTAAGATGTCTAAACTCGCTATCGCTGCCGAAACTGAAGCTGACCGCTACGACACTATCGTCGTCGCCCGCTGCCTCGAATGCAGCATCGATATTGACAAGACTAGCGAAAAGCTCGAGCCTGTGATATCTGGTCTGATGAAAGCAAACACTTTCTCTCGCCAGGAAGAGGTTAAGGCCTGGGAATTAGAGCTAACTGAATGCGAGCATGTCATCTGCCTGGAACAAGACATGGCCAAGGAAATCAAGTCTGGCGACCTTGGCCACTGCACGTCATGCGATCTCCACGAAAACCTTTGGCTGTGCTTGCAATGCGGAAACCTTGGATGCGGTCGCAAGCAACTTGGGGGCGTTGACGGCAATTCGCACGGCCTAGCTCACGCAACCGAATCTGGCCATGGGGTCGCGGTGAAACTAGGCTCCATCACGCCCGAGGGTAATGCTGATGTGTATTGTTACAAGTGTGATGAAGAGCGCATCGACAGAAACCTGGCTACACATTTGGCTAATTGGGGCATCAAGCTAGCTGATCGCCAGAAGACGGAAAAGAGCTTAACTGAGTTGCAGATTGAACAGAACCTGCGCTGGGACTTTAGTATGACAACGAGTGATGGCCAGCAACTGCTGCCCATCTTTGGTGCGGGATTGACTGGCCTAAAGAACCTAGGGAACAGCTGCTATCTTGCTAGCATTCTTCAGTGTCTCTTTGCCTTGCCTGCGTTCAAGGAGCGATACTACAAGCCCGATGACGTACCCCCAAATGTGTTTGAGCCTGCGGCAGACTTGGAAACACAATTACAGAAAATTGCCGACGGCTTGCTTTCTGGACGTTATTCGAAGCCCGACGAAAGCACCATATCCCAGTCCCCCCCTCCACTCAACAATCCCAAACAGCAGGCGGAGCCTGTGCACCAGCGAGGCATTGCTCCTTCTATGCTCAAGCACTTGGTTGGCCGCGGACATGGAGAATTTTCGACTATGCGTCAACAAGACGCCTTTGAGCTACTCCAGCATCTTTTTACTTTGATTACGCGTGCCAGCAAGGCCGATAGAACACCTGACCCAACACTCAAGTTCCGCTTCGCCCTTGAGCAACGGCTACAGTGCATCAGCTGCAAAAAAGTGCGGTACAGCACAACTGAGCAAGACAGCATCTTTGTTGATGTTCCCAAAGACAAAATCGAGGCGTCTGAGGACAATGAGGACAAAAAGGATGTATATCGTCCAGTGACTCTAAAGGAGTGCCTTGACCGCTTTACCGGCGAGGAAAGAGTCGATTTGACATGTGCAGCATGTAGCAGCAAGGACGGTTACATTAAACGGCAGCTCTTTAAGACATTTCCTGAAGTACTCGTCATCAATGCTAGCAAGATGACGGTGGTTAACTGGGTGCCTATCAAGGTTGATGTTCCTGTGATTATGCCACTTGAACCCTTCCTAATGGACGAATACATGTCCAAGGGCCTCCAGGCCGACGAAGAAGAGCTTCCGGAAGAAAAAGAGTCCGCGGCATCTGTGTTCGTGCCAGACGCAACGGCTATGGAGATGCTAGAAGGCATGGGTTTCCCTCCCAACCGATGCCATCGCGGCCTGCACGCTACAGGGAATAACGATGCCAACGCTGCAATGGAGTGGATTTTTGCACACATGGATGACGCCGATATCGACAGTCCAGTCGTGCTAAGCTCGGGCTCTGGTGCCGGCATCGGCACCACGGCATCTACGGCGGACCCCGAGAAGATACAGATGCTGACAGATATGGGTTTTGCTGTGCCTCAGGCCAAGAAGGCCTTGCGCGAGACGGGTGGAGACATGGAAGGTGCAGTGACCTGGCTGTTTTCCCATCCTGACGATCCAGGCGACGATGGGTCTGAGGCCGTGCAGCAGCAAAGCAACGCGAATGAGGCCAAAAGCCCTTGTATTGCAGGTAGTGTCGAGGTGCCAGCCAAGTTTCAGTTGCAATCGCTAGTCTGCCACAAGGGCACGAGCATTCATACGGGGTAAGCTTGTACTCTTCACTTCTCGCTTCTCATTTCATGTTTCCTATTTTTTTTTACGTCTTACTTGTATTGTGCGAAAGGACTTATTACTAACGCTATAAATTGCCTTGCAGCCATTATGTCGCGTTTATACGCAAGCAGATTGAAGGCCAGGACACGTGGGTGCTATTCAATGACGAGAAAGTGGTTAAGGCAGTGGACGCTGATGAGATGGCTAAATTCGCATACGTGTATTTCCTTTCTCGCGTATAAGGCAAAGAAGTTGATGGTAATAACGACAACAAGATCCAGGCCAGGACATAAATCCAAACCAAAAGAATAATGATATCATTACAAATTGCAAGCAAGTAGCAGACAAGATTGATATTTGCGCAGAGGCAACCAATATTCGCAGTCAAGTATGTACACATTTGAGTGGAATTTGGGATTCGGTTTATCCTGCGAGGTAGCTTCTCATCCCAAGCCTAGACAAGAAGCTTGGGGCCAAAAATTATCATGGCTTTGCTATCGTAGGATGCAGTATGCCGGAGGGATAAAGCTATGCCCATCTTTTCCACTTTTTTTGATTTATATGAGGCGGAGGGAGGGGCGTGTGGTAAAAAGCGGATGGTGGAAGCCGGGGAAAAGGGCCAAGAGAGAAGAAGCGGAGAAGCCAAAAAGGATATACAGGATGGTTCAGACTCTTGAGTAAGGCCGCGGTGAAGCCGAAGATAATATCAGACGGGGTTGAACGAAGGAACATGGAAAGAAAGTCGGGATCCTTCTCAGGCGGTGGCGGTAAAGGATAGTAAGCACATGAAAGCACGTCGTCTAGATTGTTAAGGCTCCGGTAGGAGTTGTCGTCAAATGCTGAGGTAGTACAAGGCTAAGAAGTCACGAAGAAGTGGGCCCCAAGGTTTGGCTGTTGGCCAGGTAGCTTTGAACATGCGCGTACATTCTTTTGTTCAGGAGCAACTGCCAATTGTATAAGTGTTTGTTCTCATATACAGACATAGACGTAGACATGCACACGCACAAGCACATACACGAACACATACACGAGCACGTACACAAAACTCGATCAAGTCCATCTCAGAATAGTCATATATCGCGTTCATTACCTTACTATCAAACAGACACATGGTGCACAGGAACGCCCTGCAGATCAAAAACTCTGAATCTCCTTCCCCTTCCACCATCCATGCTAGCCCGTGTAGCGATAGCTCACAATCGTATCGACACGGTGATTGCTCGTGCTGAAGCCACGCAATTGCACTCTCTCAGCATTCTCAATCTCCTTGGCGTCCGAGTCGCCCCATTCAACCGGCACATCGCTGTCGGCATCAGCGTAGACAAGCACATTGAATGTGCAGTCACCCTGGAGCTGTGGAAGAAAGGTAACTGAGGCTGTGATTTGTCGGAATAGCGCTGAAATCTCGTCCTGGATCTCCTTTTCTGTCTTCTCTGGCTCGAGAGCCGAAGGGGCCGATGCCGTTGTTGATGAGGCTGACGCGTTTTCATCGGCCGCCTTAGACTTGGACTTGGAGGGTTTGGCGTTGAAAATTTGAACCTACAGGTGTTAGTGTCAGTTGAAACGTGATTCTCAACATGGCGGCATGTGCTAAGCGAGAATAAGGCCTAGCTGCAACAGCGGAGAGAAAAAAGAAACTCACGTCAAACTGCCAGCGCTCCACATGCTCGCCGGTATCTTTGTCAGTGACCACAATCACCAACTTGGAGATTTTACCGCCTAGCATCCACTTGTCCAATTGGCTCATGATCTTCTTGATATACGCCTTGACCTGGTCATCCGATGAGACTGCAAAGTGTTAGCATCGGACACAAAGTCTCTAGGCTGCAGCGAAGCACTTACCGAGCATGTTTAGCCCGTACTTTTTGACACTGCAGGCATTGTTAGAAGATACAAAGACACTGATATGGGAGTCTCTGGCTTACGCTGTAAAGTCCTCTGCCGGGTACACGCCACGCTGGAAGCTGCATATCACAGTAGTGTTAGTTTAATCTAGTCTCGCGCAGGTCTCAACGCCGCTAACAGCGACTTAGACGTAGCCACTGCACGACTGGTGCACGAACACCCTGCCAATACGGAGCAACAATAATGATGAACATACAGGATTGAATGGATCGAGTATTGAAACTACACAGGGCCCGTTAGTTAACTGTAAGTCTAGACAAACACGATACTTGCAATAGGCGGACACGTAGACTCACAAACTCCGTCACCATACGCGCGCTACCCTTTAGCGCGAGCTTGTGCGTCTTCTTGCCATCGGCGTCCTTGTCCTTGTCCTTGTCCTTGGACGATGACTTTGACTTCTTAGTCTTGATAGGCTTCTCAGGTTTCTCTGACTTCTCCATTATAGAAGAGGGGGAGGGAGGGGTCAATAGTATTTGCTTTATCAGAATCAAATATACGCGTGCACAGTGGAAAACTGAGCAAAGTCAATATAAAAATGCGATCGCGACTGCTTGTTTTGTGTTGGAGGCAATGGTATTGCGAGATGACCTGGTGATGGTTGTTGCAAAAGACAGCTTTTTGGCCTTGCTGCAAAGCTTCGCCTCCTTTGTTTACTTTAAGCCGAAATGGTGGGGCAACCGGGACAATGGCCAGGGTTCATGATGGAAGTGGGGCCAAGCCATAGACCCTAACCAAGCGTAGACAATGATCATGAAGCTGAGGAGACGATGATATCTCGATGGATTTGAAAATATATTTAACGTTTACTAGAATCACTATGATCAAACATCGCCTAACACTACATGCAGTTGCTCCTTGAGAAAGGCTTCTTTCAGTTCTTGGAGCACAATCTCTTGTTTCTCATCAGTCATCTTTCAGCCAGAAAACATCGGCCATAGAGTTTCCTTGAACACTACGTGAATCCCAACAAATGAACGGCTTCTTTGGAGATAGCGTCCTGCTTTCGCAACTATGAACAAAATCAACTGCCCGTATCTAGTACACTAGGGATTGTAGGCGTAGTGTAGCAAAATCAGGTTAAGCATACAC
Source organism: Ceratocystis harringtonii (assembly GCA_002018265.1). Taxonomy (NCBI): domain Eukaryota; kingdom Fungi; phylum Ascomycota; class Sordariomycetes; order Microascales; family Ceratocystidaceae; genus Ceratocystis; species Ceratocystis harringtonii. The sequence continues at coordinate 9,038 of MKGM01000330.1, read as the reverse complement.
ACACACACACACACACACACTGATCCTGTTATTTCAGGCTAATGATCCTGCGAAATATACCAAATGTGCTAAATATCTCCTGGGCCAAGATATCCTCGTCAGGTCTCACCTGGTGTCCCATCATCTTCCAACTTATGATGATGCTGGAGCTCCTCTTTCTCCTGGACGAACCGCTCGCGAAAATCAAACCTTCCCCAAAGACAGCTCGCCACCCAATGCATAGAGTCCACCGCCTGTTCCCGTCGCTCCCTCTCTACCATCGCCTCCCGAATGCTCATTCCCGTCGCAAAGCCTGGAATATCCTCAGTATCAACACGCAGCCAGCCACGCCAGCCCGTCCACACCTGTCCTCCCGGTGCCCCGAGAATAATCGTGCCCCACCACTCGCGACTTGTGCTCTGGTGCGAGCCGTAGACCATCCACTGCTGCGCCCTAGCCACTGCCTCACGAACCATTTCAGCAACGGAAGATGCAGTAGAGTCAGCCGTAGCTGGCGGCATGCGGAAGACATGAATGTGTGCAAGATCTGAACGCGAGCTCACCAGTCGCGTTGGATCAAACCCACGCTCGAGGTCGATCAATGCCACGGTCTTGCTTTGTGGAGGCGATACCAGATGATCAAGCAGTGCGTGGATGAATGGCAAAGACCGGCCGCTCACCGAGATTGGAGACGTCTGGGTTTCTCGGAAATTTTTCATTGCCAAAGCATCGAGCCCGGGAATCCCCGTCTTCTTGGGTAGATATGAGCTAGGCACGGTTGCCTCATCTTGAACAAGAACTCTTTCTCGAAGAGCTAAGAGAACCTATGATGTAGGCTGTTAGAATAGGGTTATATCTCTAGGGTTGTATCCATTTCAGCTTCGACTTAGGGCCATGCTCTCACCCACCTCGTCAAGAGATGTTTCGACCACCTCCGAGAGGACCTGCGACCCCGTGTCACCCAGTAAATCCAAGTCGATCATCAACGAACAACCTGGAACCTTTTCTTTTCGCCTGCAACTGCTTGCTCGCTTCCCTCCTCCTAGCTCTGCCTGTCTCTAATAATGGCACCACCCGCAAAACAAGTCGCGTTGGATGAGCTGCAAGGCGCCGTGCAAATCGATGCCAAAGGAAAACGGCGCAAGACGCCCGACGGCCAGGATATCAACCTAGCACAGTGCCCAATGAAGACTATGACGCAGTATAGCTGCGACGTGGTGGACGACCGAGTGCGTTGCCAAATGATGTTTCGATTTTTCCGAGAGTAAGTTTGGTTTATTCCCTTTGATTTTTTATCACAGTGTATTGCGTAACGGGACCAAGGGCGCAGAGGTTGAGTCAGATACTTATTCTTGCAATTTGTTCGTAAATCTTTGATAACTGATCTATGCCGGTTCGTAGATGTCGGGACAAAAAAGGCCTGTTCACGGTTGAGACTACTGCTTGGGAGTCACCAGAGATTACGCAGCCAATCATGGATAAGATGGAGTGGGAGGCTCAGGCGCAGTTTAAAGCACGCCAGGGCTAGCGGGAAACGGAAGCAGACTCAAAATACAGACAACAATCACAAACACGAATCATCGTCAAGAACATGTTCACGCAGCGTGCCACCCTGGGCATCTTTCTCTATGGAATCCTTTTTCACACAATCATTCTGGTTAAACCAACAACAAACAAGCAATCTACACTGCTATTCTATTCGGATTTGTAGTCCTGAAAACTCAAAAGCCCGGACATTGTTTTCTGTCCTATGTTTGTAATTCAATTGCCATCGATCTCCGGATCGGGTAAAAGTAATCGGTTTTAAGCAGAGTTCTCGCGCTCAGCCTCCAGCTTGGCGTAAAAGGCATCACGGGCCTCGCGGCGGGGGATGTGGAAGCCGTACCTATGGGAGAGATTCCACCGTTAGATTAATCTTCATGTGTGACGCAATCAAGCCATGCAACGATAGGCTGCCGCAAAGAAAGCACCAGGATCTAATAGCTTGATAAAAACAACAAGGCAAGAACACATGCTTACCACCAAGCATTAGCCAAAGCAAAGCCACCACCTAATACGGCCAGTTAGCAACAGCACATGTTAACTTTATACTTTCTTAGAGCAAACATACCAAAGGCGATGCCGAGGTCAGTAATGAGACGGCGGCGGAGCATCTACAGGCAGAACAAAAAGTCAGCAATTGACTACACCCACAGCAATGCGCCCAAGCTCTCCCATTTTCAAGTGCAAGATAATCCAAGCCCGGAACCCTTTCCTCTAGCCTCTGTTTATCACATGTTTCTGCGGTGCATCTAGTCTTGGATTTGCCTCCCCGTGGTTGCGCAAGCTGCCGATCCTCGGTTATCTTAACATCGTAGAATATCACATCGTCGTAGGAAGTAAATAATCGAGAAAATGCATAGCGTCGTGGTACAGCACCAGAGTCGGAGTCAAAGAAAACAAGCAGCACCGCAAAAAGGCCAAAGGTAGAAGAAAAAAGGTCGAGCCAAGTCAGAAAACAAGATATTAGGTGGGAGTCATACGCCAGTAATAGGAGCAACCATTGTGAATAATTGGTGGGAGAAGTAGGTGAGATAAATAAGTAGAAGTCAGATAAAAGCGACAGTTGATATATGCAACAAAAGAAGTCAGTCGTTCGGCAAAAGATCGCAGAGTCAAGTAGGTCGGTGATCCGATGTCCAGGATGGAATTGGCCGTAACTCGATGTTTCGCGAATGGGCCCATCACCCAGCCAATCATAGCACTGCAAAAAATTACATTGTGTCACGTGACTCTATCTTTTAGTGGGGTTGGTCGACGAGGTTTTGCTTGGGCTAGGGTCTATCAGCCTTGTACAGAGACAGCGGGAACTTGACGAAGTCTTGTATGGGGAAATTTCTAGCAGTGGGCTTCGTAGTACGGCTTGCTTGATGCTTTGTTTTGCCCGAACAGTCGATATTTGGACTGCTTTCGACCTCTCTCCCGCGAGTACTTCTGCCTTGAGCTCACCACTTCATTCCGAAGAATATAAAACACTCAAGCACCTCCAAACTTGGTCAGCAGCCCCTCCTCCAAAATCACGATGAGCTTCGCGGCGCCCACAAGGCGGATTGCTCTATCAGGTATGCATATCTTGATCTTTACTAGCATCTTCCTACGCCTTCGCAACTAACATATACTTTGACCCAGCCTTGCCACTCTCCCGGGGCCCGGCGCCACTCGTTCAAGCACACATGCAAATCCGTGCAAAATCCAGCTGGTCGCTCAAGTCACTAAACCCGTTTGCTTCACGCAAAGTGACGGCACCAACAGCGCAGAACCTCGACGATCCAACAACGCGGAAACAGCTATATCAGCAGAGCTTTGCGCCCAAAGTCGAAGGGAGCATCTTCGAAGAGGAAGTCAAGACAGCTCAGGCCTCTCAACGCGAAGATCGAGCGGAGCGCGTGCTCGACCCTTCGGCTCTCGTGGCTGGCCGGGACCCCGATCCGCGAGGCCGCCTACGCTGGCAGCGCGCCGCAGTTACCAAAATGATCTTGCGCCGTGGTGCTGAGACCATTGAGGATGTCATTGCCCGCACCGAGCGTACCATGACCTTCAAGTCGCCTCTGATGCCCACTAGCACAAAGAAAATGATGTATCTCGCGCAGCAGATTGCCAGCAAGCCATTGGATGATGCCATGCTACAAATGCGTTATAGTAAAAAGAAGATGGGCCCGGAGATCAAGTTGCAGCTCGAGGAGGCTCGTGATCGCGCCGTTGTTATCTACGGTATGGGCCTCGGCAAGGTCAATGGAGAGGCTCAGCAGGCAAAGCCGCGTAACATCCAGGACCGCAACGGCACATGGAGAAATATCCAAGATCCGTCAAGTCTCTACATCGACCAAGCGTGGGTGAACAAGGGCCCCAAGCGCTCAAAAAGAGCCATCCATTTGGGTCGTGGCAGACGAGTGCCCATCATGTCCCATCAAGCCAGTAAGTATCTCCCCACTTCTCTTTTTTCTCTTTTGATTTTTGCCAGTGTGCGGTTCAGGTTCAAAGTCCATCATGATTAACACAGGCACACACACTAGGCATCTCTGTGGTTCTCAAGGAGGAACGGACACGCATTCGTATGCACGACGAGAAGAAGGCCAAAAAGGAACGCAATGGCCCGTGGGTGCATTTACCGCATCGTCCTGTGTCAGCCCAGCATCAACACTATCTGTGGTAGAACAGATGATGTGTTGTATTTGTATTCCCCCATATTCCAGATTGCTGTCTCATGCTTATATCCATCATCCATCCTTCCCCTTGGCTTGTCGCCAAGTTGTGTATTCTATCTACATTTATAACATGAACGAACGAGGCGCTGTTTCTGGTGGCGTTTTCCGACACAGAAATATCCAGAGCACATGTACCTATCTGTATACCAAGGAATTTCAGGCTATGAAATTGTGCTCAGTAATCTCGCTAGAGATGGGCAGAAGGTCCAGGACGCAGGTCACACAAGTCTCAGTGCAAACGTGCTTTCATGAAACATGGACGTGAATGTAAGAGGTGATGTTTCTTGAGCTGCAAAATATATTCAACAAGAAGCTAAACTATGTACAATAGGAAAAAGACAAAGGGGATAAAAGTAGAAAAAAGAAACTAAAGGTTCTTCGGAAAAAATAAGAAAAAAAAGGTAAGGGCTCAAAAACAAACCTGCCAAAAGATACCCAGGTGCCAAATCAAAGCAAAAAAAAACGCCGTAGACAAAAGAAAGGTAGGATGATTTTCCAGCAAAAAAGGTGCACAAGACAAAGGAGATGAATGGGTAGGAACGGAACACTAAGGTTATGGAGGGTTGAGTGTATGTTGTAGCAGGCGGTTGGAAAGGAATATATTTCCTTTGGTATCATGACATCGTGACAAGGGAAAGCAGCAAAGGCAAAGAGGGGAAGGTAAGATCAGATGAAAACCCCAAGACAAGAAAAATACCAGCTAGAAGCTAGCAATCAAGATGTCTTATTGCTCTCCCTAATTTGTCACCTCTCTCTGGCCTAGATGCACGGTTTTGAGGTGGAAGGGAGGTTATTTTTCCCATCAGACCTGGTTTCTTGGTACTGTCCTTGGGACCATATCCTCATAACGAGTAGCCTTTAGCTCGCCGGCAGTATCAGAGAGCCGCTGGTGAGTGCTGCTGTAGCCAAATTGGCTCCCGGACGCGCCCATGGGGCCGACGCTAAACTTGTCGTTGTATTCAGATGGGCGCTTAGACCGCTTGAAAAGGAAAGTACCGGCAATTGCAACAATTGCTAGTACAACAGCACCGACACCAATACCAATACCGGCCTTAGCGGCACTGGATAGGCCTGAAGACTTCTTGGAGTCGCCGGTATTATTCTCATCGGTAGAGGAGGTAGCAGTGGGTGTCATTCCGCTTCCAAAGGTAGACGAGGTCTAGAAAAAAAAATGATGTTAGAATTGGCATGGATAAGAGTTGTCACAAGTAGACAGATATGCTTACCGAGGTAGTGCTAGTTGCTGAAGCAATCACAGAAGTGCTCATGGTAGAGTTAGTACCAAGACCAGGTATGCTGGAAGACCTAGCAGCATCGGTAGAAACCCCGGCACCGGTCACAGAGGAAAGTGTTGCGGGTGTAGGCGCAGAGGTAGCAGAAGCACCTGCTGCTGCTGCTGGATCGGTTGTCGAGGTCAGCGCAGAGGTAGCAGATGCATCAACACCAGGAGTAGACGCAGAAGCACTGGTGCCGGGTGTAGTAGAGGTGCTGCTGGAACTCGAGCTAACTGCACCACACATGGTGGAAATATAAGTATCGACCAAAGGTAGTTCGCCGGCTTCACATGACTTAGCAGTGCAGTCCTTGGCACCACTAGAAAATGCAGGGGCAACGCAAATACAAGCCGTGTCAGCAGCAGAACTGCAGCCAAAGGTAGTGGCTTGGGCGAGCATGTTGGATACACATGTTTGCTATGTGAGAATTAGATGTTAGTAAGGACAGAGGAAGTGAGGAATCCAGCGAGTGTATAGGCACTTACACCACATGCAGGCAGCGTACTCAGATCAGCAGCAGAGACAGCTCCAATAGTCAATGTGGCCATAATGGCGCGAATGAAAATGGGGGAGCGCATCGTGGGAAAGGATGAGAGTACCGGATAGCCGACTGGTACAGATAGTTAGGATTGGGGGCGGGGGGGGGGAATGATAAAGAAGAACAAGACGTCAAGGCCACAGCCAATATATAAAAGGTCCTTGGCGGCGCTGTCTCTCTTTCTTCTGTATTGCGTGTTTCACGCCACAGCAGGTTGTGTGCTCTCAAACAAAAGACCAATTGGAAGGGTGAAGCATGCAAGCCAACGTAGCTATGTATGTACCGTGAAATTTGACAGAAAGAATCTTAAGTCCTAGGCGAGTCAAGAAAGAAGAGGTAGCGAAGCGAGGAGTTGCGTGACGTTCAACGACAGACTTTAGAATGACGGTAGCAAAAGGATCAAGCGTGCAGTTGGGAATGAAGGGATGCCAGTCGTGGAATGTGTAAAAGATGGAGTAACGAGACACAGAAATTTGTCGTGAAGAAACAGAAATTTCTCCCAGATGGTGTCTCCTTTTGTCAAGATAGAGATCAGGCTTGTTTATTTCAAGCACAGCACAGCAACCGGGTGAAAATTGGGGTGCAATTTGATTTCCCAAAGTGGTGATGCTCGGTTGCTATGTCAAAACAAGGCAGCGGGAGGGCGGAAAGTTTCTACGGCACGGCGAGAAAACGGAGAGAAAAACGACAAAGTTTCAGAGACGTCTGATGAGTACAGAGGTCAAGTTGTAGCCCAATTGTAGTTTTATTTTGCTGTTGATGTCGAGGGACGAAATGAAAGTGAAAATAGTGAATTTTAGTGGCGGTTATCTTTTTTTATTTACCAACAAAATAGAGGCGCCGCAATGATGATGATGATGGTTATGGAAGGAAAGACTTGGCTAACAAATAAAGAGCGTGTTGATAGCAATCAAAAAAGCAAAATAAAAAAGAAGAAGATAAAGGAAGAGAGACGAAAAGAAAAGAAGGAAAAGTCTGAGAAGTGAAGCTTAGAAAAGCGTTCGTGATAGAACGGAAAGGAAGAGAAAAAGAAAAGAAAAAGAAATTCGAGAGAGCGCAACGGAAGAAAATAAATTAACTAAATCATGCAAACGGGGAGAAAGGAGAAGTTACTCAATAAAGTGAAAAAGGGATCAGGAAGGAGGGAGCGAGGGGGTACGTACCGCTGCTTCTGTTAATAACTGTAACTACAGCTACAAATAGCCCGGCAATATGATACTACCACAGCCTGTACACTACCTTGTACTACTGCCTCTACCTGGTTGCTTGCTTCTTGGTGTTCTGAATGCCTGTTTTGTTCCCAAGCGCCAGGTCAAGTTTAGCCCTGTTGAAGGCGTTTAGGATAAATCTCACATATGCATATATACACGCACACATAATAAACTTTTCGCCCGCAATATATGCAGGTTAGCGCTGAAGGATAAGCTTCCAGTTTTAGCTGTGACAAGGCAAGTGACAGAACCTGTTTGATAAGCAGTTGGCATGAACGAAGTATGGATGGAACGTCTGTGACTCTAGCCTTCAATCTGACCAACCCCTTTACTGTATTTATAGGGACACCAGCTCTATGTATTGGCTTCTAGTTTCAATGCCCTTGTACTAGTGCTCACCATGCTGAGTTTCATGGCCTGGTGAAAGAACTATGGCCAAAAAGGGAAACTTTGTCGTCGAGGGAAACATGGAGAACAAAGTCAGGATCCCAGCAGATAAGTGTGCAAGTAGTGGCATCATGCGAGATGCAGCGAGCCAGGCCATGTGCAAGTGCTTTGCGTACGTCGCCCGAGTCCGTTTTTCTGCCTTGTTGTTCCACGCCGGTAAGGAATACCAATCAATGGCAGAGGAAACGAACAACCCTATGTCTCGACAAGCAGACACAGTGACATCTCAACTTGCGTAGACAACAAGCCTCAAGGCATCGTCAGCACAGACAGATACCAAGCCAAGACTTTCTCAATTTTATTCCACATGCAGCTTGCTTCCACAGCAAAGGAAGGATGAATGGAACGTTCTCTGGCACAGGCGCCATTCTACAGAAGAAGCAAAAATCGAGCTTGCACGGCGCTCAAGTACAGCAACAGTACATGCATGTGCAAACATGGAGAGCATGGTTGCTGTGTGGTCTCTCCCCTGGTCCCTGGCCTAACCACTTGCAGTACTAGCGCATTCCCTTCATGCATTTGCTGCTGTTAGCGCACTAGCTCAGGCATGCGTATAAAGCTCCGCTTGAATCTAGCATTCGACACCCTACACGTCGCTATGCAATCGCGTGCATCCAGCGCTGCAGAAACAGAAGCGCTGCCTCTTCCTATCAAGCCAGACACAATTTCCGTCCACGTCTAAGTCGCTCAGCTATACTATGGCGTTAGTCAGTAATCTGAGCCTGACAACTCGAGGGAAGACTGGTAGCGGTAGGAGCGCTGTCACGGTGTCACAGATGGCGATTCGCAAGCTCGGGCCGCGTGTCCAATTTTGGCTGGGTCTTCCCGGCGCATAGAGGCTTGTCCGTGCAAAACAAAGCAAAAGAATAATGCAAGAACGTGCTGCCACTAACGATAAAGGGCATCGGGTTAAGCGCGCAACCCTACCAAAAGCAATGTGCTGCACAACATTGTGGTGATGCTAGCGACTACAGAACGAGCCTGAACAGTGCGCAAATTGCGTCCTGAACGCGGGCGACAACAGGCGGCCCCAAAGCTTGAAAATTTTGATTCTGCCGAAGATTTTTTTCTTTCTCGTTTTCGTCATGAGATGGCATAGATACCGTTGCATTGCTGCTCGTTGATCTGCCCATCTTCTTTTGATCTTCTAGAATCATACATTGCTGTGCTGTATTTGTCTAGGGTTATAACCCGAACGAACAAGTCTAGCCTATCCCCGTTTTCTCCTTGGTAATTGGAAACAGCTCTTGCAGTACAGGCCCAATACGATTATCTCCGCCATGAACAAGTGGTAAAGAAGAAGAATTACAATAATTACAAGACCATGAAGGCCAAAAAGGGGGGG
>MKGM01000032.1:74191-125221 GCA_002018265.1 Ceratocystis harringtonii | reverse complement strand
GGGGGGGGGAATAGGGGCCAAGAAAAAACAGAAACAGAAAAACGTGGACAGGCAAAGAGGTCGATTGAACGTAGACCTGGACAGCAAGTAGAAGTAAGTTGATGAAGATAATTCACGTCAAGGCTTATTTTGCCCGTGATGTGGCTGAACTCTTAAGAGAAGGCTCGCTCAATTTGCCCTTAATGTGGCTTGTCTCTTAAGAGTAAGTATGAAAATTCCGAGCGACTCTACGGGAAACTACCTACGACCAACGACCAATCTTGGCAACTTCCAAAAACTACCAGAAGGCCCCATTCGCCAACGTGTAGCCAGGATCGTATTTTGTATGCACACATACCCATGTACACAATAGCATTCATAATCAGCTTTTCTTACTACATGTTAAATCGCTTCGTCTCATTTTCTTGTTCTACTATTTAACACATACTGCTCAACGTGCAGCACGGACCCGTCAAGCTACTCGCGGGGTGAGCGGGGTTGCGAATCCCGCACCGCTTCTTGGGCTATATCCAATAGTGTCCCTCCCCCCTGAACTAGGGTCCATTCTACCTGGGACGTAGCGTGTTTGCAACTTCTCAAGTGGCAGCGTCCAAGTCCTGCCGCTCATGTCCATAGGAGACAAGAACTCGTATATCGCGGTGTACGTGCTATCCTGCGCTATAACATGTCCTCCAAACTTTCCACGGCGCTGCGTAGTCTGTTGGCTTTTTTTCAACGCGTTGATGGTATTCAAACCTAGCTAATCGATCCACATCTAGCATGAACATTCACCAAGTAAAATCGCTAGAATAGCCTCGATGGGGATCAAAGCACAAATGTAGACATGTTTTTCCTGCTTCTAGACTAATTAGGGCCCAGAATTACGACGATGAGATGGTAAGGTGGCAAGGCGGCAAGGTAGAGCCCAAGATCCTCCACATCTAACCCAGCGAATCCTCTCGTTACTTCTGATGGCCCATGCTTTTCTGGGCTATCAAACATGAAAGTAAAGCTGTAACACAGATCCGAATAGGACCCGGAAGCTGGGGGTGATGTCCCTGGCAATACCCTTAGGCTAAGAACAGGCGGCCTATTGCGATCCGACTAATTTCCCCCCCCCCCTCCCGCAATAAACCTATGCCAAGCTCTGACCAACATGTTTGTGGGTGCTACACGATCGACTCTTGGGCATGGCTTGCCTTACCAACGTTGGCTCTAAAAAGGCTGGGTATTTCGCCAATCACACACCATCCCAGCAGCTAGAGAGCCTGAGGGAACATCATCAAGAGCATTCTTACAGTACGGAAATGAAAGCCGTCCCAGGGCAGGAAATAGTCTATAGTATCTCGAACAAAAACTCACTGGCCATGTACTCCCCCCCCCCCCCCCCATTACACCTTGGCTGGCTTGATCTTTTCGTAAATCTCGGTATTCTCAAAGAGAAAATCCGGATCCGACTCGCAGAACGGATGTTCAGCTAGAAGCTTTTCGGCAGTCGGCCGGTCAAAAGGGTTCCTATTTGAATAAAAAAAAGAAAAAGAAAAAAATCGTTAGAAACTTCGTCTTCTTTGGCCTCACGTTTGATCAGGAAAATCAAAAACACGAGCCAAAAATACAAACAATAACTTACACTTGAAAGCAATCAAGCATGAATGCAAGAGCGACAGGACTCGGCGTAATGTCATCAGGAATCGGCGGTGTCTCACCATTAGCCAGCTTATAAATGGCACCAACAGCTTCCTCACTCCCCCAGGGTCTCTTACCCGCAAACATCTCCAGAACCACACATCCAAGCGACCAAATGTCAATCTTGGCGCTGTATCCCTTTCCTTCAGGCTTGATAACTTCAGGCGCCATCCAAAAAACGGAGCCCTGCATCGAATTAGACTTGTCGTTTCCGTAGATGTTGTCCGTCTTCTTGCTAATGCCAAAATCGGAGATTTTGCACGTGCCGTCAAGGTCAAGAAGTATATTATCAGCCTTCAGGTCGCGGTGCAGAATGCCCTCGCGATGCAGGTACGCCAGACCAGAAAGTGTCTGGCGCGTCAAAGAGCTTACAAGGGGCTCCTCAAAGCGTCCATGCTTCTTCAAGCATGAGCCAACACTGCCACCAGGAATGTATTCCAGGAAAATGCTAATGCTCGTTTCTTTGCGTTCGCAGCCTAGATACTGCACAATATTCACATGATCCAAGTGCTGCATCGTGTCGATTTCCGAGTCAAAGCCTGCAACCATTTCCCGGATCTTGTTCTTGTCTCCAGCAGCAGCCTTAGGATTGACGTCCACTTCCTTGACAGCCAAGAATTCACCAGTTGTTGCATTCATGCCAATGTAGACTCGCCCAAACGAGCCCTTGCCAATAAGCTGACCCTTGAACCAGCGGAAAGTAGTCTGTCTTTTGAGAGGCGTGTCCTGTGGAATCGAAGGGAACAAAACGCTGTCACGCTCGGGCTTGATTTGCACAATGTTGGCATTGAACATTTTAGTGCTTTTCCGGCGTAGCAGCGTTGTGGCACGATCGGGAGCTGCCTGAGATACAGTCGTGAATCGCTTCTGAGCCTCATGAGTATCTCGGGCAACTTGACGTATAGACTTCAACCGGGCAAGGCCATTGGCACGGCTGATGCTACGGTGGGCAATGGACTGGTAAGAGTTTCGGTTTGTGTTGCTGGCCTTGAGAGTCGACTCGTCGGAGCCCAAAGTGTCGCTGTCATTGTACTTGGGGCTCTTGTCTGATACAAGGGATAGAGGCTCGGTAGGTGTGATAGGGCGATCAGTGCCGCGTGTTTTGGGTGAAACCGGGGGAGACGCAGGTATAGATGCCGAGTTCAGCGAGGCAGCGTTGTTCTCGTCTCCTTCTGATATAGGGGAAGGCATGACGCCATTCTTAGACTCACTGTCCTCTACAAGAGGCGCATCAAGATCGAGATTAGGGAAGAAGTCGTCTAGATTGTTGAGCAGGGCGTCAGTTGGAGGACGGTTGGCCCATACTCCTTTATCAACAAACGACTTTCGTCTGTTCAGTTTGCTATCTTCAGACTCCCACGCCGAATCTGACATGGGGGTTCCTGGTGTGCGTCGAGAGCTAGAGCCATGGGTAGATTCGTCCAACTCAGACGACTTGATGGAATCGCTCGGGCTATCGAAGCCCGGCGGTGAAGTGAAGGAGACAGAGAGGCCCTTTCTAGCACGAGATGATCCGTCGACATCAACATGCAAACTTGGTTTTTTGCCGCCCAAATCCCCGCTAGACTGCCTCACAACAGCCGCTGTCTTTTTACGCCCAGCAATGGGAACAGCAAATAAGCCGTCATCCGAATCGTCATCTGAGTATTCCCCAGATCCGGAAGCAGTGGGTGCTGCAGGAGCAAAAGACACATCATTACCAACGAAGTCAAGATCGGGGCCAGGAGCTTTAACAGGGGCTGTAGCCAGGTTTTGAAAGGAGCGGGATCCCGAAGACGACGGACGAGATGCAGAAGATACTGGAGCTGGTGAACCGTTAGTACCTGAACGGATAGCACTAGGACCAGTCATAGTAGCCAGATTCATTCCAAGGCCGGTAATGACGGACCCAACAACAGAGCTTGCAGAGGAAGAGTGGGAAGAAAAGGCACGTTGGTGGGGAATACCGTTGTTAGTTCCAAGGAGCTCCGGCACATCCTCAAGATTACTAAAGGACGGGCGGCTTTTGTGAGCTGCTTTCTTTTTGAGAGAGTTGACTTTAATGAGAGTCGCAGATGGGTTCGTCGGCAGAGCTGGGGCACTTCTGACCGGGACTGGCTTCTTATCGTCAAATCCATGTTCAGGCTTTTTGTCATCATATGGCGATAGTCGTGGCTGGTCAAAATCAACAGTACGGCCAATAATTTGCACACCATCGTCAATCTTGCGGTTTGCTTGCTGTCTAATCGCCAGGTATTCTCGTTGTTTGCGTTCAATGGCGTCACGGTACTCAGAAGACTCCGAGTCAAGGGTTGATGAACGGGTACTCATTCCGTTGTTCTCAGCATAAAGCTCTTCGTCTACTGAAAGTCCCGGAAGGCGATAGTTGCCAGTTAACGAACCGCCGTCAAGGCGAATAAGTAATTTCAAGGTCCCGAATCTGTCAGCTCGGGAGCGCTTGATAGACATCAACTTGCCATCGTCCAAAGGCTCATCGTGTTCAGCCTTACCAAGTTCAGTGACATATATTTTGATGTTTTCTGGAGACACTATACCAAGATTGTTGCAGATAACTTGCCTGAGCTCAGAAGGTGTATCATAGCCACTAATGTCACACATGCGGTAGTTCCAGCCATCTTTAGTGATGAGCACATACAGGCGAGAATAGCTGCCTGCCCGACTTTTTGTTAAATCCAGAGACTGCTCGCTTCCGTGTGTGCGGCTACCAATCTTGTGGCTAGTGGCCGGAGAAGTAGGAGAGTCCGTCTCTTCGCCGTCCTCTCGCGATTGCCTTTTCTTTCTCCCAAAAAAGCTCAATAAACTCTTACTATCACGAGCCGACAGAGGTTCAGATTCGGACGGCGATAGGCGGTTGACTTCATGGCCATTTCTCCTGCTTGCGCGCACGTCGCTGAGATTTAATCGTGCTGCTTCGGGAGGGACGCCACTTCCATAGATTGCAGCATTGGAGCTAATGGAATCTGTGCTTTTCCGACTTCTGTGTCCAAAGCCAGTATTATGGGGAGATGCGGAGGCCGCGCCTCCAGCCGAGAGAGGATATGAGACCGGACTGTCAACTTGGGGGATTCCTACGATATCTCCATTGGCTGGTCGCCGTGTAGTTTCAACATCAAGACTTTTGGGAACCACACGCGACGACTGCCCTTGGCGATTGCTAAAACTAGGGCCAGGATTGTTTAAAGGGGTCTATCAAGAAGGGCAGTTATGAGTTAAATGTGCATTTCAACAGACAACAGTAAGGTTGAAACAGGATACGGCAGACAAGACGTGTCGTATCGGGTGACTTTATGCTGAATTTTACTCACATTGGGCGATTCACCATCAGTTCCAGCATAGACAGAGCCCGACTCTTTCCGTGTATGAGGTGGAATTGCGGACTTGGGATTATCAAGGGATCTCTTGTTCAAAATATTGCGAATCAATCGGCGCATGCGCTTTCCCTGCTCTCGCTGGCGACTCTGATCCCAAGGCGTTCCAAGGTCCTGGCAGATTGTGGCCAATTGAGGGTAGACTTGCTGGTGCATGAGACCAAAGTTACCACGCCCAACATGCCGACTTCCCAGTTCCAAAAACTGGCTTCCGTGGAGGTTGAGAGAGGCAAAAGTGACTTGCCATTCTTTCGAAAAGTCGTTTGCCTGGAGCCATGACAGCACACGATCAATGCTCCAGTACGCAACCATTTCAGGTGGAAGCACCAGCGCACTCGAGGATGGCGTAGTGCTGATAGTGGAAGTACCCCTGGTACTTGAGGCTTCAGGATAAGTCCGCTCTGAGACGAGAGTATCTGTTTGATTAGATGTGGAAGTAGTTGAAGGGGGCGCAGGTGGACTCATGAAGCTATTGCTGCTTGTGTAAAAGTCAAACCCAGTAAGACCAGGAATTCCAACCCCGAAGGTGGTTTCGCCGTTAGGAATATATGTCGCCGACATGGTGAGCTCGTTTGATGAAGGGCTAGCTGCCAATGGGGGTGGTGGAGGGACGGGGTTTATCATAACACTTGAGGCAAGAGAAGAGCCCCCCATAGAGCCCACTGACGAATTCATAGTGCCAGTCCCGCTGGAATTTGACGACATCTGGGCATGCAGTCTGGGATTGTACGCCTGTATCGGACCATGGGTGTTGCCCCGATTCATGTAAGAGGCCCAGCCGTTTTGCGCATTCATGTTGGAGCCGGGAGGAGGTCCTGAAGGTGGAGGCGGGATCATGATTCCGCTTGCCTGTGTGCCGTTGGGATATCTAGGCGGCGGAGGCGGGATAATCATGCCAGAGGATTGTGTATTCATGTTGGGAGGTGAAATAGGAGGAGGTGGAGGCACCTGATAAGCGCGGGACGAGTCATTGCCCGACCCATGGCGTTGTCCTCCTTGATACATGGTGAAGGGGATGTATCACAATCCAGTGCCTGGGCCTGAGAAGGAAAGTGCCACGAGATATAGAGGGTATGAATGCGAGATCTACACGATCATATGTAGTTGCGCTTCGGACGGCACAGATGCAGAGAGAAGATGTATACGTAAGTAAAAATCGGCGCTGGCTAGATTCAGAAGGAGGGATCGATTTGGGTGTATATAGTATCTTGGATAGGTTATCGTCGACTGCGGGAGCAGATGCAAATGTCGAGTCTTGATCGGAATTTCAAGCAAATGAACAGCAGCACTGAAACAAATATCCAGCACAAGAGAATACCGGTTTTAAGAAGATCAGCGCAGGGTTGAAAGAAATGGCAAGAATTGAACAAAGTTTCAACAGGTACAGCCCAAGAGAAATGACGCAGAAAATTGGAGGGGGGGGTATGTATGTATTGAATCGAGAAACAACACAAAACCAGATATATGCAGACAAACCAATGGCGAGAACAGCAAGCAGCAGGCGCAAGAGAGAGAAAAGGCAGTGCGTTGGTATCGAGGAAAAATAGGGCGGTTGATAGGATATACGAGACTTGGCCTGGGGGCAGACAGCGACTTGGTACATGAAACAAGGAAGAATTGATGGGACAAGGCCAAAAAATCTTGATCTTAGTGAACCGATGGGGGAAGGGCTGACCAACGAACAAGGCCAGGGGCCCAGGTCCAAGTTCAAATCAAGCAGATGGCCGCCAGAAATGCCAGACGCAAAATGCCTTGGGGCGGGTTCAACGGCAGAACAACAAGCAATAATTATCAGCAGCCAAGCTGTGAAATTTGCCGAAAAGAAGCGAAAAGTGGAGGGGACAGATTGAATCAGTGGTCGGCAAGTTGCTCCCTGCCTAGCGGGCGCAGTACATAAATGATGATAGCGAAAGAGAAAGAAACGTGAAGCAAGACGGTATTCAAGGATAGAGAGACAAGCAGAAGATGATGGCTGGTTGAAACCCTAACCCTCAATACGTACTAGCTTCGCGCTTAGCTATGTGGAGACTGGCCAATGAGGGAATGCCCAGGAGCATTGACCCACTTCTGTGCTGCACCTAAAACCTGGCCATGGTTGTCTTTGATCAAATGACTCCCGGTTTCTCTGTGGCTTTGATGAACCTCTCTGGCGTAAACGGGATGACATTTGGATTTGTGTGTCAAGTCTTATATACAAGGAATGTGTCATTAATCCTCTCGATTCTCTGCGTACGACCCTACCGCGAGCCAGCCCCTTCCAAGCTTTAGAGGTACCTAGCTACACCGCGTCGTTTGATCTTAGTGATTCCAGTAGACGTTAAATATATTCAAATCAAACCTAGCTACACACGCTCTACCAAGTTATAGACTAAAACTTACTTATACACTATAGGGTCGGGCGAGTCTGAGTGCACCAACCTTTTTTAGTATACACCCTCCTAATTATTGGGAGCCAAGGAGAGAAGTCTTGCTCTGTAAGCCGCCAAATAAAGGGGACCAAGGACAGCTGAAAGGACCAAAAGTCTTGGAGACGGGTAGGTGTGGCTGAGCTCTGTATCCGTCTCCTGGCAGAAGAGAGCTAGCTACCCCTATAGGTCGCTCCACAAGCCATTTGCGAACACGAGATAGGTTATGTTGATTTATATATGTATGTATATATATATATACATATATATACATATATATACTTGAATGTGTGGTGCATTATTCGCTGCTAGCTCTCCGAGCACAATGCTAGTAGCGAGATCATCCCTTCTTTTGTTAATTTGTGCTCAGCCTGCGTGGCATTGCGTGATTCGCCTCTATTTGTCGGAAAACACCATATATACACGTTTAAGCCATGTGAACACTGATTTCAGCGCTCTTGTGTCTTTACACGTCTACAGCAGTGAAGAATCTGATCCATTGCAATGAGCTACGACGTGGCTAAGACAGTATATCAAGAGGCTAATCAACTCACCACAGTATATTACAAGGAAGACATACACAAAAACAATATCGTTCATAGTCTGAACGGCAATGATATGCTATATTTATGTTCTTGTCCCCATCGTCCCAAGAAAGAAGACAAGAAATCAAAAGAAAAAAACTTACATCTAACACTAAAACCGACAAAGCCTCAAGGGATCAAGAGTTTGCACAGTGGGAGTTTATCCGGTTGTGGATCACGCCTCATATGCATTTCAACACGTGCTTCAAACACGTTAAGAAACAAGCTCTCGCCCACTAGGACTTGTTCGACATTCTCACGCACGCAGAGCGGCCCTTGCTTGTAGAGGTTTTTCTATCTCCGTCCTACTTAGGTCCACAGTCGATGTGACTGCTAGTGACAAAGACGGATTCATGCCCAAGGGCCTGTCATGGCGCACAGCATTTCCCAGCGGTCGCCTTCCAGGAGCCATAGTTCCTTTGGCTACAGGCAGTCGGCTCGCTGTAGCGTCACCGTCCCTGCTTCTTCGTTTGCCAAAATCACTAGTAACTGGCCCGTTCATAGGACCAGCAATTTTGCTCGCATCTAGACCAACACGGTTCCTGGCATGAGCCGGTCGTACACGCGCTTTCCCATCACATTTGTCCGTAGCTATCAGGCATTTCTGTTTCGTCTGTGATATGTATCGCATACCCTCCTGGAGCTCATCGTCGCGCTCCGCGTCATCATCACCACCATAGCGACCAACTGCCATGGGTCGCACTCGCAGGGGCTGGCGGTGTTTTGAGGGGGATTTGGTATCAAAAATGCGCTTTCCTGGGCTTCGGCCGCCCACACGATGCACCATGGGCGTGGTGTTGGTCACATTCGCGAGTGATGTACGAGTGCGGCGGGCTTTGAAAGGCGACTTGTTGTCCTTAAAAACAGTAAACATTTTGACAGGTGGTGCAGGAGCTTCAATGGTGCTCTCGGGAGTGTTTGTGGCGGCTGGCTTTGTAATATTGGTGTTTTTGAGTCGGGGCACGTCTACAAGCGGGCGTAGTGCGCGTCTTTTAGGGTCGCCTCGGCCTGAGTTTGCTCGGGGGAGTTGTTTGAATACAAGTTCGTTCTCGATTTCGCGAGCCTCAATGCGCTTTGTTTTCGAGCTGATGTTCAAGCTGCTTATAGAGTCGAGATGACAGCTCCGGACTGGCGCGAGATTCAAGATCATGGTCGTGTGTGTCTTGGGCTTTTGCCCCAGGCACATTACACGGGTGAGTTTTGACTCTCGGAATGGCACCCGTTTGTCGCCACGCGAGATAGCGTCGATGCACTGCGTTAAAACAAAAAGGCTCTTGTTGATTGCAGCAGCCTCAACCAGGGCTTCCTGAGATGTATCAGCCTTCCTGCTATCTTCTGAGCCCGCCAAGTCCACAGCTGAGGCAAAGCTTATGCGTTCTTCACCAGAGAAGGATTGTACAATCTTGATTCTCAATATAGAGTGGCTTCTGCTGCTGTGGCAATTGAGCTTGGTAGCAGCAATTGCCCGACTCTTGTTCGCCTCAATGTATATTTTGGAGAAGTCCTTCACCGAAGCACACTCCTTTTCCGTCAGTCCAACAATATGTGCCGCATTTTGGTGATCGCTAATTCGGAGCCCATGGCCCGATCGGTTCTCTGTAGGGTTTAACAAATCGTAGATCTCGTCGCGGTAGATTTCAAAATATGACAAGACGATGCGAACTGACTTTTGACCGCCCGAATCCTTGACTACCTTTTTGGAGCGGCGGTAGATGTTGCTCATTAGTCTTGGGATCAACCCTCTATCCTCCAGCTTCAGTCCACCTCGTATCGTATGAGTTTTACCCGTTCCTGAAGACCCATATGCAATATACGTAACATCCTTTCCCTGAAAGAGATGTTTGGCATCGGCGTGCGCTACAAAAGTAAAACAAGGCTTTTCATTAGTTCATCTACGCGGCCAATGGTGGAATCAGGAAAAGGAGGAGCAGAAGACACGAGGCTGGGTGGAAGAGAGGAGTTGTTTGAACTCAATTACCTTCCGAGTTGAAGAAGACCTCTTGAGAGACTTGGTGGCTATATACGCCATCAAGAGCAAACTCAAGTTCCTCTCTCTCATCTCTGGGAGAGTAAACCTTGATCGACTTTGCAATGCCGCTATCATCGGCAGCAACAGGGTGCACCACCACATCAGAGTCGGTGTCAGACTCCAGAATTGGACGTATACGCGCGACCACTCGGATAGGCATGATGAATAACGATAGATTGAAACGGGGAGCAAGCTCAAAGGCTCATATATGACGCATAAGTATTGGCGGAATAAGAGTCACGTCCCGACACTGACAGACGGAGAAGGGACGGTGCTTCCCAAGGACTATTGTAGACTAGTGCAACGCAATTGTAGCGTACGTTCCGCCGTTTATCGATTATTATATAGGGAAGAACTGCTTAGCGCGGACCAAGCAACAGCACACAATGATAAGCATGAATGAAAAAAGATAATTAGTGCAATGGTGTGAGGGTTTGATTGTGCTTTAATGTACGGTTCATCCAAGAAAAAAAAAAGAAAGCATAACGAAGAGAAAATAGCATATACAGCAAACGACGCGGCTGTGGCATGAGAAACCTGCTGTTTCCCCAGCAACATGAAGAAGCAAGGGAGCCCCTTCCCGCCATCGATTTTAGCTTTGGTTTGACAAAAGAGCTAGCGTCTTCTTTGTTCCCTATGCTAACCCTGACCCTTGAATGCGCTACGCCACACTTGGTTCCTTGCTTTACGCCACTTTCAGTACCAGACCCACCGTTTTTGTAAATACTAGCAAGCTTGGATAGACAATGAAGAATAGCATAGCAAGGCTAAGACAACCACTCTTGTCATCCAAGTCTGCAGCCGACTTTGTTTCTTATTGCCTTCCCGCTTTCCACTTGCATTTATTGACGCTCATGAGCGGTCGGCCCTCCCTTATCAGATCTACGCTTCGGGCGTCAACATGGACCCGGCAGCGGACGCTCAAATACGTCTGCATCCAATGCCGGCCCATTCAAATCAGTGCCGCACCTAGCTCCGGGCCCGGTGCCAGTGGTGATGTTTTTGGATCCCATGGCGGACTTCGGGATAATGCCGGTGTGTGGTTACAACCTGGATCAATCATCCGTTGCCTTAATACTAACGAGCTGACTTCGTCTTTACAGATGCAAGATTTGAGGTTATTGGTTCTCCTCACTCTATGCTTTCCGTTTCCCTGTCGCCATCGCAGAAGCTATTTACCCGCCGGGGAACCCTTGTTGCCGTTGCTGGCAAGCCAGACAGCGTATGTTTTGTGGGCGAGGCATTGTCGCAAGCTGTAACTTCTAACAATATATGTAGGCCCAATCTACTCTTTCGGTGCTTTCTCCTCTTTCTAGAATCTTTTTCGGCGTCCCTTTCCTATACCAGCGTATCACCTCAACTGCGCCGATCACCGCCCTGATCTCAACCAAGTCGGTGGCGACTACGTTCTCCGTGCTGCATCTTGATGGCACTACTGACTGGATGGTGTCACAACGCAATGCACTGCTCGCCTGGACCGGCCATACTCTGACCCCTCGTCAACGTCTGCAAACCGGGCTGACTGTTGCGCATTGGGGCAGCACCCTTCTCACAGGCCGTGGCCTTGCCGCGCTATCATCCCCTGGCCAAATATACAAGCTTTCTCTCGCTGCCGGAGAGGAATTCGTTGCTCACCCTTCCCATGTCGTCGCTTACTCCGTTTCGCCGACGCCGCCACTGCCTTTCCGCTTCAAGGGCTCCAACATCAAGCTGCAGGTCCCGTCGGTAGTAAGCGGTTGGTTCTCTTCGCTTAAGTTTGTACAGGACGTCAAAAACACGGAAGTTTATCGCATAGCTACACGGGCTGCTCATTCTATCCGCACATCCTTGCGCCGCACTATCTGGGGCGACAGATTATTTCTACAATTCCAGGGTCCTTCAACGCTATTCCTGTCTAGCCGCGGCGTGCATGTGGCTGACTCTTTGACGAGAGAAGACGTCAACGAAATTGCAGATGCGCCTGAGGGTAGGCTGAATGGTCCTGTCGGACTGGCCCAACCGAAGCAGATTGAGGGCGTCAAGATCTCCGAGTCAGCCATCAAGGTTGAAAAGTCTACCGGGGATGGCACGGTTGTGCTGGAAGAGAAAAAGGATCTGAAGGAGAGCCTAGCGTAGAGAACTAGAGGTATTTTCTTCGCCATTGTATATTAGCATACACAATTAAAATCTGATTCATTGTTCTATCTGTAGTAAGCGGGTTATATGCAAACCCTAGTTTAACGTGGCCAACTTACAAGATCGAAAGGCAGACGTACAACAACACAGCGCCTGTCTGTTTGTCGTGTAAATGAATTCCACATTGTGAGAAGCCAGCCTGGAAATAAAGGCAGCACCAAGTTGGCTATTAACAACGCCCATTTGTAGCATTAAAATTTTGTGTGATTATGTGATATGACGTAGACATCGTTTCCTTTAATACCCCGCAAAATCCGGCCAAAAGCAAAGCAACAAACGCCCCCAAGCAAGTTATAACAATTCTGAATGATAAAGCACAACATAGACTAAAGCTGTGCTGGAGAGGATGGGTGAACCTTATTTCCCTTCTCCCCCAAAAACTAGAACCAAGACGTGTAACATATGAAATGCGCTTATTCCTCGGGGAAGGATGCAGCGGCACGGCTTAGTTTTCGTAGGATTGGTGGTAGTTTTCCGGAGCGGAGGACGCCAACACATTCTTCTATCAATGGGCCATCAGCAGTCGAGATGGAGTGTGACCTCCGGAGCCAATACTCAAATGGGCCGCCTACACGAGACGTTAGCAAACTGTAGTTTATGATGTTCCACCCATTATGCGAATACAATACATGCGAATGCATAAAAGTTGGCTATGTGAACATGAAGGAATACACTGGACTTACGGTTCTTATCTAGTGCATCGCCTAATTCGATGCAGCGTTCGCGCGGCATGTGCTCGTGGTGCATTTCTGTGAAGTGGGCGATCATCTTGGCCACATCCTTTAACGGCCATTTGCAAGGCCCGCTGGGTTGGCGGCCGGGCCCGGCTCGCAAATACTTTTGCGTTGTGCACAAACGGCACTTCCAGAAGCCCAGACGCTGCACCTGTGCGCCTGAATCATCGTTGTCACCAGACTCGTCAACCTTGAAGGTATTGTAGTCCTCGTTCGTCCATTCGGACTTTCGTCTTCTTTTGGTAACTGGGGGGGTATTGGATTCCGCGCCGGGGTCTTCGAGGGGTATAGGCTCTGGTATCGTAGGGGAAACTACGGGGGCCTCAGACGGTACAAAAGCCTGGACAGCGCCTTTATCGCCGAGAACTAGGGAAGGATTAATACCAGTTTGCGCCTCAAAATGAATCAATTCGCTCTTTTGCTGGCATTTGCGGATTTTATGATTGGCATCCATAACACGCAAGCGCAAAGCCCTAGCCTCTTCGGGCGTCAGATTTGGTTCGTTGCGAAGCTGATAGTTGCAGTAGTCACGGTCATAGGTATAAGCATTAAGGTCCTCATTGACATGTTTGAGCAGAAGACCAAGAAGGCTGCTCTGGGAGTTGGCTGCGGCTGTAGACAAGGCTATCAAGCCTGGATGGGGGTCATTGTGGATAGGCGAGTTTGTACGGGAGGTAGCAATGGTGGATGCTGGATCTTGCTCGGAGGCGCCTTCGGCTTCAGCAGAGGGGGAGGACGAATGGGCGGGTTGGATGTAGGCCGGGTGAACGTCCCTACGCTCCGTGCCTCGATTGGCAGTTCTCGGCATTGCGAGGGAGACGGGTTATGTAGCAGGAAGAGACTGAAGAGTTGAAAAGAAGAGGCGAGGGGTAGAATCTTGTTGTATATGAAGCACTAGACTGAGTCGAGAGACAACGAGAAAAAGCAGCAGATGGGAGAGGAAGCTAAGATAAAGAGGACAGTGTGTGCTAGAGTTGAAGAGGAAGAATAGCGAAAGTAAAAAATAGGGAAAGAAAAGGCCCATAAAGAATGGCACAAAGAAAGATTTGTGTACGAGGAGCAATGAAAAAAAAAAAGTAAAAAAAAAAGTAAAAAAAAAAAAAAGAAATTGGCAGGAAATAAAACCAGATAAAAAAGAGAAACTGCCAAAGATGAAATTTTCCCAAATCCTAAAAAAAAAAAAACCTCTCCCGGAAGGAGCAAAACGAGGGAAGAAACTTTCTTTCACAGTAAAGAAAAACCAAGAAAAACAAAAAGGTGGGGCATTTCTAACCAATGAGGTGTACTTGCGCATCAACTGTATTTTTATTTTCAAAAAAGTCCTTTTGCTCTCGTCTTGTTTTTTCTACTCTTTCAGCTTGCTACTTGCGTTTGAGGGAGAAGACTAACTTTGGTAGGAAAGTATGATACAGCCTCCCCTCCCCCAAGCTACTGGTCGTTGCTGGAGTTAAAGTAAATCGATGGCCAGGCGGGTGCGAAATAAAATATGTTCTGTCGCACCTACTTCTAGGCTTGGTGCGGATGCGACAAAGACTTCGTTGCTTGCTCTGGACAAGTAGCTCGCCAATAGCCGTTTGGAATCTGCAACTGCGTATGCGTAGATGCATGTTGTGAGATATCCCTTATTCCACCAGTAATGACATACATAGCTATAAAATATCGTCGCTCATTACGCCTAGATACAGCATCCATCTTGTCGTATAAATAAATTCTACGTAATAAACAGCACAACACTTTTGTATATTCTGTAGGTGCTGGCGCGGAGCTATGATCAATGTAGAGGGGCGATAAGATAAGAGATAAGATAAGACAAGACTTTTTTTTTTCTCTAGATCAAAAATTTGTCCATGTCGAAAGACGCCAAAAGCAAGTTGATCCACACAAACATCAACTCCTACAAGGAATCCATCGCAACATTACCGCAACAGTGTTTCTTCTTTTCAATATTGTATCGACAGGCAAAAGGCTTGATTCGCCGCTGCACTGAAGACGTCATGGGCAAAACTAGAACTAAACGGTCTACCGAGGAGAAGAAGCGCAAGTGTGACGACGACGACAACTTCTCCACAAAGCGCAGTCGCATTGCTGATAATGGGCACCAAGACCAAGCTGTTGCTGACACCACCAACAATAACGCCGATTTTGCCCCTGAAACCGATACCCCAGATATCCACGACGAGTCGGTCGCATGGGAAATCGATGTAAATCCTAAATCAACCGAGTCTATCCAGCAATACCCCAGCGCTGAACAGACATACGGCGACGAGGATGGCAGCCAGGCCTACGGAAATGGCGCCCCCGAGCGTGAGTTCTTCGGCATGCTCACCGACGAGGAGCAAGAGTATTTCCGCAGCGCCGACGAAGTACTAGAGTTGAATCAATTCCCCACTCCCGAGGACCGCCGTATATTTCTTGCCAACGTTTACAAGGAAGCCCGGGGCAAGGAACTCAAGCTTGCTAGCAGCCAGTCCTGCTCTCGCTTGATGGAGCGTCTTATTCTCCTGTCCACCAGAAAGCAAAAGAAGCATTTGTTTGAGCAGTTCGCTGGGCATTTTCTCAGCTTAGTGCAGCACCGCTTTGCTAGCCATTGCTGCGAAACCCTATTCCTCCAGTCTGCCCCTGTTGTGTCTCTGGAACTCGGCGGTGTTTCCGAAGAGCTGCTAGGCGAAGATGTCGAGGCCGATTTTATGGATGTTGATGAAAACGGAGAAAAAAAGACCCAGTCATCTATGGAGGACATGTTCCTGCTAACGCTGGATGAGCTCGACGGCCAGCTGAATGTCCTCCTTACCGACCGCTACGGCTCGCATACTCTTCGTGTTCTGCTAATCGTTCTCTCTGGCCGGCCGCTAGAGGATGCCAAAACCAAGTCCATGCTAAAGAGCAAGAACGCCGAGCACATATCGGTTCCCGGCGCTATTGCCAACTCTTCAGAGCTAACCAAACAAGCCCGCCCCGTGCCCGCCAACTTTACTTTTGCTGTCAAGAAAATCATTGGCGACTTAACAGCCACTATGGATTCCGCCGGTGTTCGTATACTGGCCCGCCATCCTACTGGAAACCCTCTACTGCAACTTCTTGTTGAGATTGATCTCTCTCTGCAGCCCAAGGGAAAGAAGAAGAAGACCGAGGCAGAGGAGCCTACCGACTCGCTGTTGTCCCGCATTCTCCCTGATGCTCCAGACTCGCTAAGCAACCCTGAGTCGCCTGCATCGGACTTCTTCAACAGCATGATTTACGACCCACTAGGCTCTCGCCTAATCGAAACCATCATCACGCATGCACCCTCCAAAATTTTCAAGGCCCTGCAAACTAACATGTTCGATGCCCGCATCCACGCCTACGCCCGCAACGATGTTGCTTCATACCCTGCCATTCGCGCGCTTGAGCGCATGAGCGGCAAGGATCTATCAGAAGCTATTGACAAGATCACACCTACCATCGGCTCACTCATTGAGCGCCAGCGCTTCAACGTTGTCAAAGCCTTACTAGAGCGTGCTTCATCACGCAACATCCGCGACCGCATCGATGGCTTGCGCAATGCCATTGTCTCTGCCTGTGGCCACGACCCTAAAAACATTGTTCCGGTACTCTGTGCCTTGCGCAAGGACGCCAAGGATGCCAAGGACGCGCAAAAGGTCGCCCAGAAGAACACTCTCGAGAGAGCTGCTGCACATGGTGCTCAGTTGGTTGCCGCCATGCTAACCGTGACTGGCCCGCCGACTAAGGCCGTGCAGACATCTCTACTATCATTGAGTGGCGATGAGCTGCTTGCACTTGGCACCACATCTGCATCCAGCGCTTCGATTCTTGTGACTGCATTAGAGCAGCCATCATTGAATCAGTTTTTCCACAAAGCCCTGGTCGCCGGCCTTGTGCCTCACTCTGTGACCCTAGCGATCAACAACCACGGCCACCGCGTGATCGAGGCCATAATCAGCGTACCGACACGTGGGGATGGTCGCAGTGTGCCATTCCATATCAAGGAGCAGGTAATGGCACAAATGGGGGCTCGCGAGGCAGAAATGCGCGAGTCGTGGGCCGGACGTGCGGTCTGGCGCGCGTGGAAAGGCGACTTCTGGAAACGCAAGCGCTTAGACTGGGTGCGCTGGGCCAAGGAGGCGGATGGTAGCGCGCCGGAGGCTCAGTTTGCTGCGTCGGCTACCTTGAACAAGGGACAACGGAAGTATATACCCAAGGAGGAGTGGGAGAGAGAAAAGGCGAGCAAGCAGAAGCACCAGCAGAGACCACCAAGACGGGCGAGAGAAAGCAAGGTGGAAGAGCAGCAGGAGTAGACAGGAGAGCGATATATCAATGTAATAATAGCGCATGAGTCTATTCTCTTAGAAAGAAATGGAAAGAAAACAAAAAAAAAAAAAAAAAAAAGGCACTTGAATACTTGTTTGTTTTGCTTCGGCATGCAGAATCCTGCCATATTGTTGGCCTTATTTATCAATCATCCTAACACCATCATGATAGTTCCCAAGACTTAATTCTGGAATCAATGCAATGTTAATACTGCCAAAAACTAGTTAATCTAAACCTCAAAATATTCATGGCAAAAGGCCAAATCAAGAAAGAAGAAAAAGGAAAATAAAATAATCAAAGACAAGAATTGCCTGTAAGCAAAAAGCCGCACAAATAAAGCGAAAGAATAATAACATCCATCCAGCCACCATGCCAGAGTAATAACAAGGCCTCCCATGCGAAAATAAAATAAAATAGAAACAAAAAGGCACACAACAACAAGACGTAAATAGAACGCCATAATCACACTGCAGAAAAACACAGCAATGTATCAGAAACAGCCAGGATGAGGGCGGAAGGACAAGAAACAACATATGTGGACACCCAAAGATGTCTATTGAAGGAAAGCCTCATCGTGCCTCGTTGCAGGAGGGGACAGGAAGGCAAGGGGGAAAAACAAAAGAAAACACGGGCGTATGGGAAAAGATGGGGTTTTTGGTACGAGGATTGTATCAACTCCAAGCCAACATAGAAAAAAAATACAGGGAAATAAGAATATACGGCCGTGACAAAAGAAAAAAAAAGGGGGGGGGGAGGAGAAAGGAATAAAATAAGGAGCAAGGGATATGCCGAGTTCGAATATTGAAGAAGCCAGGCCAATGCATCGTTAGATTTAGTAGTCATGGGCAGGTAGGCTCTTGGCAGATGACGGAGGGAAATAAGAAGAAAGGAAAACATAGAAGCAGTTGACCGATAGGCCAAGACCAGTCAGTATATGCTCAAGCGCCGACATCTAAGAGCTCAATATCTGGTATGGCGCTGGCTACGGCCGCAGCTGCAGCCGCTTGTGCAGCTTTGGTCATCTTAGGCTTGCGAGTAGTACCACCTCGAGCACGGCTACGAGCAGCCTTCTCGGCGGCCTTTTCGGCGGCCTTTTCAGCCTTCTCGGCTGCCTTTTCAGCTGCCTTTTCGGCTCGCTCTTGGTCTCGCTCGGCCTTAGTCTTGCCACTGCGAGCACGACCGTTTCCGCGACCACGCTTGGTGGGTTCACTGTATTAGTTAGCATAAATGTATGGATGGTTTTGTTTCCGGGAGTAAAAAAAACTTACGGAACAGCTGGCTTTTCGGGTTCTCTCACAAGAGGGCCAGAATAAACGAAGAAACCATCACGGCTAGCAGCCGCTTGTTCTTCCCACAGCATCTCAGAGTCGTCAACAAAGTCGTCGTCCTTGTCGTACTCGTCTTCTTTTAAAACACGCTTTTTCTTGGCAGGCTTTGCTGGAGCATCCATCCCACTATTAGCCGCCTTTTCCATGTTGCTCACTTCAGCGTCGGAGGCGTCCTCAGACATGTCGTCGTCCCCGGACTCCTTATTTCCAACTAGAGTCTTTTCAAGTGAGGCAGTTGCAGCAGCGATACGAGCCTTTCGGTCTCTTTGGGCGGCTAGCCTTGGGTGGAGAGCATCCCAGCCATAGCGTTCCTCAGCCATGCGCATGAAGTTGACGTATTTGTTGGTTTCGC
The DNA here is from genome assembly GCA_002018265.1 of Ceratocystis harringtonii. Lineage (NCBI taxonomy): Eukaryota > Fungi > Ascomycota > Sordariomycetes > Microascales > Ceratocystidaceae > Ceratocystis > Ceratocystis harringtonii. The sequence continues at coordinate 106,273 of MKGM01000032.1, read as the reverse complement.
CGGGCATAATTGGAATAGTAAGATAAATCGTCGGGGCAGTAACTTCTTCGCCGGGTCTCGCCTTGCCGAAGTCGAGAATGGAGCGCTCATCAGTCATCTCGACATCTTCATTGTTCTTGTCATTGGTCTTGTGCGAGGAGCCCGAGTTTGCGGCTTTCTCTTTGGCGAGTTTCTTGGCAACAACAGCAGCGCCAGACTCTTTTTTGGATGCAGCCTTTGCGGATGTGGTCTTCTTCGTTGTCGATTCAGCAGCTGCGAGCTTAGAGGGTAGGGCCTTGCGTTCCATGACGGGTGATGGCTTTAATGACGGAACTGCGATTGAGCTAGGTTTCGGAGCTGGTGGAGTGGCAGAGATGTTCTTGGGGGCGGGTGGCGGTGAAATAGTCGAGCTGTTTGTGGATGTTGATGGCACAGGGTTACGCAGGTTTACAGGAGACTGGGGAGCAGCAGACTTTGGGTTATTAGGGCTAACAGTGGTGTCGACACTTTGGGAAGTCTTAAGAGGGGCGGGATCCACCAAGCTTGAGATAGATGGCGATGCACTGGGACGGAGTTTGGTTGCGGGTGTCGGTGTGGACGTAGGGGCGGCTGTGTGTGGAGTTGGAGGAGCAGGCGTGGACGTTGCAGGAGGAGCACGCGGTGGTGCACTTGTGGAAGCGTTAGTGCCATAGGGGTCACGTGCCAGGATAGTATCGCGGACTGGATCAAAATTACCACGAATTGGATCGTAGCTTTGGCCGCTGGTTCTGAGGGGAATGGGTGTTGAAGCAGGAGTATGTGAAGGGGGGTCATCATTTAGAATGCTACGCATAGAGGCATCTCTTCGGGGGATCTTTGTGGGAGGTTCTTGGGATTCTGTTTGTGAGCGAATGTGGGTGTGGTTGGTAGAATGGTTGTTGAAGTCGGTAGTGAGATCCATGAGATCTGAGACTTTTGATTGTCTGGATGGTGCAGAAGTGACTGAGACTTTGCTGGTATCAGCCTCATCTTCAGTGCCAACGGCAGACTCGGCCTTGCGCTTGCGGACAACTGGGGGCGCGTTGGGATCGCGAGGTTTTCTCGTTCTCTTTGGCTTTGCAGCAGCGTCCGCGTCAGTGGGTTTTTTCTGACTAGCGCCAGGCTTACGGCCAGGCTTTCTGCGAGGGAGTCCAGCAGCAGTAAGCTGAGGGGCAGGTTCTTCTGGGCCGACAGAGAAAGTGGATGGCGTAGTATCCAACGCCATGTTGTTCATTTGGAGGAGGGGGTATTAATCTAGAAAGGAAAAAATCGAGTTTGAAGAAGTAAAGCAGAAGAAAAGACAAGAAAAACAAATGCAAGTGCAAATGCAAATCTAGAGAGAAGTGAGTGTGCACACGTGAAGTTTGCAAGGGTAATAAAATAGGCAGGGCGAAAAAAAGGAAGTGAGGAAAGGAAAAAGGATGGAGTGAAAAGCAGAAGAGAGAGAGAGAGAGGGTGCTTCTTTTTTGAGTCCACAGACAAGATGAAAGCCGGAAGCGAGTAGAGAAACGAGAGCGGACAAAGTTGACAGGCAGTAGTAGCAGCCTTATTATGTAAGTAGGCTACCACAATATAAGATAGTGATATCAGACAAAGAAAAAGAGCCGAGCCTTGCGAAGGACAAAGTACGCTCAAGGGATTGCCGGTTTTTTTTTTTTTTTTTTCCCTTGAACAAAAAGGGGGGGATAAAGAAAAATTCAAGGGATATCTCGCCCAAGGCCTTTGGAGAAGCAAATCGGAGGACTGGTTGGTTATTTAAGTACGGGCTTGCAGCAAGGCTAGACGGAGTTCTTGTCGCAGCAAGCAGAGAACTTAGATTTGGGTGTGAGAAAAGACCTGGCCAATCAGAAGCCGTGCCGATGTGCACTTAGCTGAATGGGCTCCTGCAAGGCTCAAAATGGCAACGGACAGAAAAGAGAGAAGCAACGCTGGATTGGATTGGTCCGTGCGTCACAACAGCTTCCTTCCAGGAAACTGGCGTTGACCCAAGTTTGTGAATAGCCTCACAGCAAAAATGGCTATAGTGACAGCAAAACACCAAAAGCCAAGGCAGAAGTGAGAAGAGGGAAGTTGTGATTTTTGGCGGGAGCGACAAGAAGCAAGAGGGCGATCCTAAAAAGTATCAAAAGATAGCCAGGAATTCAGCGCTTTTAATGGTGTTATTTTTAAGATCTGGGTTTGATGGCGCAATAGCAAAAATGCAGAAAGTTGTTGATGAAAACCTGAAATGTTGGTGATGGTGGTGTGAAAAAATAAGGGTGAGAAGAAGAGGGGGAGTAAAGGAGAGAGAGATTACATGGCGCGCGAGAAAAAAAAAAGGTCTTGGGATGCAAGTTGCTTTTTATTTTTGGGGGGGGAAAGAACCAACGAGCGAAGGGGCGGAATGGATTCAGATGGCTTCGTTTATTTTGGTCAAGGAAAAAAAACAATAGCTTCAAGCCAAGCCAAGCCAATTGACCCCAGAGCCTAAGAGGAGCAAGAGGAAGAGAGAGAAAGGGACCAAAAGAGAGGGGATGGGGGATGGGGATGGGGATGGGAAGAGGCAGTGAAGAGGAAACAAGGAAACTGAGAAGATGGAGTCATCCAACAAAAGGAACTAGAGTCCTAGAAGCAAGAGGCAGAAGGCAGAGGGCAGAGGGCAGAGAGCAGAGAGCAGAGGGCACAGGGCAGAGGACAGGGCAGAGGACAGGGCAGAGGACAGGGCAGAGGACAGAGGGACAGGCAAAGAAGAGAAGCACAAAGGGCAGGGACAGCAGAGCTAGAGAGGAATGCGTGACAAAATCTACTACAGGCTATCAAAGTTAGTGAACAGACAGGAACATGTTATTATGCTGCCAAACTTGGCTGCATGCACAAAGGAGATGGAACAGGTTTAAAGACACCAGTAGCCAGAGGAGCGCCAAGTGCGTATGGGCGTATGGGCGTATAGGCGTATAGGCGTCACAAGGAATGTTCGGGTACAAAGGGGAAGGAAAGGAATCGAAAAAAGCAGGGTCAAAGCCAGGTGAGGCGTGTGCAGCCAATGTAAGTCTTGGGAGTTAAGCCATCAAAAAAGGGAAAACCAGCTGCAACTGTAACTGCCATGACCCGCCCATACTGATAAGTAAGCTGAGCTGCGGCACTAGCTAGTCCTAGCCGGCACCCGCTAGCTGGATTTTTGCAAACATGCCACCACCGCTTGCATTTTCCTATTTCTTGTCTACATCAGCCTTCTCCTCACAGGCTATCACCCTGCCACTTGCTATTATTTCTTTCTTTTTTTCACTTGCTTTTTTCTTTTTTCTTCTCGCGGTATTAACACAGCTTGATGCTTTTTTGTGGGGTCTACTTGCTTATTTACGTGACAAGACGACAGGGCCAAAGCCAAGCTTTCTGGGTGGGGTGGCCCTAGTAGAACTGTAAAGGAAAAAAAACTGCTAGGATCAGGATAAGAGAGAAGTTTCCGTTTGTCTGCCAGTCATCTTTTGTTCTCTTTCCCTCCTCAACCATGCAACTTAGTTTTGCTAGACAAGGTGGCAAGGGCCGCCCCTGCTCATCTCACAGTGTCGATCTGCAACATGAGCACCTTGAAGAACAGTGCTATTGGGCTTACGTACTGTAGTGCAGCATCCAACCTGCATCTGTAATCAGTAAACACAAACGAGACAACCTAAATTGGAAAGCATGACATGTTATAGCAACCAGCTTGACCCTAACTGTGCACTTGCCAAAGACTGTCTGTCCACGCCAGCACTTGCAGGTCAGACAGCCCAGAAACAGAAAAAAAAAAATTAGACGGCCTGGAAACCAGCTATTCGCTCTCCAAATCTAAGACGCCCCTCGACTTCTCCCGAGACATGCATCCTGATTTCCATTCTGAAAGCTTTCACTTGCGAGTCCTGCTCCATTTTTACAAAAGATTTTTATCAAATTCAATTCCAAATGGGTGAGCTCACATTAATGATGGTATTCATGAACGAATTGCTTCAAGCACTTTTTAGAGAGAGTGGGTCGCTCAGCTGAGCTTTAATTGGCCATCCACTCCCGCGTTTGCTGCGCTTCTGGAAGCAAACGTAAAAATCGGCATGAAATCCAGAACCTCCATGTCGGGTGGGGCGTGGATGTACAAAAGGTCATCTAGCTATTCTCACCCAGAAATGGAGCCACTCTGCCAACATGGTATAATACCCGAAGATAAGCCGCCTGTTTCATTATTCTCACGACACGTCGTCATTTTCAGCAGAGAGTCGTCATGCTGCACTGCACTGCACACCAGAGCAAAGCCCCAACATTTATGCACCTGATTATTTCGCATGTATAAGACGCTTGCTCATTCCAAGGCTCTTTCAAGGTAGGTAGTGCCCAGGCACAGTGTCACTCTTTTCTTCTTTCTTTGCAAACAAAGAAGATCCCTTGTGATGTGACGACGATGTGTACAGGGAGGCTAGTACCAAGCACATGCAAGTGGGTCTCCTTGTCTGTGGGACCACCACCTTGCTTGGGACCCTAACTATGGGAGGGGAAGGGGAGAGTTTGTGATCCCGATCTACCACAATAAGTGGGGCTTTTGGACCAACCTTGAGTTTCTGTCCTTGGTCTCTTTGCTTTGTCAGGACCTCGTTTTTAAAGGCCGCCCACCAGTTATTGCCACTCAGCCAGGCCTACTATTTCATGCACCATGTCTTTTATCCCTGACTGTTTCGTCACTGTCAGTTGAGCACTTATGCATACAAGATATGTTATTCAAAGAACCCTAGCAAGTGTTCCCCAACCCTAACACCAAACTGATATAAAAATGAAATAGTCCAAATGCAGCTCTATATCGCTTAGCCCATGTGAGCTGATCACCTTTCCTTTATCTTGGACGTTGATGAATATTTAACTGGGGCTGGATGCAATTTTGCTATCGTCATTGGGAAACTATTATCCACAAGACCATTATTACAGCACATCCGAGAAGAGTGCTGCTGCTGCTGCTGCTGCTGCTTGCTCCTTGGGGCCAAGACGTTTGGTCCTAGCTGGGTTTCAGCGTTAACAGTCAGCTTTGGACAAATGGGAAAAAGGGATTTGGCTCTTGGTCCTTTTTGTTTTTACGTTCTTTTTTTTGCCCTGTTGTTGTCTCGTGCTTTTTTTTCTTCTTTTTTCTTCTCTTTTGTTGACTGGGCTGAGACCTCCCAAGGGGTGGTCACCCTCTGCAACAATATGCACAGATCAGTTCGGAGATTGTCCTCTCTCCCTAGAAGAGAATAAAATGAACAATCACACAATACTTATGCAGTAACGTGTGTCCGCCACACAAAAAAAACCTCTTACGGAACTGGTGGCAAAGGGAAACTTGCCCAGTCTTTTCGGCTCGAATAAAGAGATACTGCAAAAACTACAAATACTACCAATACCAATGACAAGGTGTGGTATATCAATGAATTAACTTATTAATTTACAGTCTAATTATCTTGGCAAGAGGCCTTAAGAGGCTTTGTTAATCTTGGACTCCAGGTCAATCAGGCTCTGGGCTAGATCTTTGACAGTCTTCTCAAGGGGCGTCCATTCAAACCCGAGAATCTGCTTCGTTTTCTCGTTGTTGATCTTGAAATATTCGGCAGTTGACTTCTCACCGGCAGCTTCGACGTTAGGGAGCAGGTGTCTCTTGTCGGGGAAGTTATCGTAGAGAATTTTGACAATTTCTTGGTTCGAGTAGTAGCCCGCGGTAGTAAACAAGCGTTGCCCCTTGGCCTCCTCCTTCTCTAGAGCTAGAACATGAGCCTTGGCAACATCTCGAACCTCGACCCAAATGGGCGAGCCAAACTCCGGGGGGATGGCGTCCTTCCACTCGCCATTCAACACCTGAACCATGAAGTTGTTGCTGGTGTTGATTTCGCTAAACGACGTTAGCTGGTGGGCAACAGGCCCAAATACCATAGGAGGGCAGACAGTGGTCAGGGCGAACGGCGAGCCAAGGTCTTTGACAGTCTGCCAGGCGGCCTTCTCGGCAAGCACTTTGCTAGCGCAGTAGGCCTCAACCATGTCGGTTTTGGCTTCCTCCAGGGTGACCGGATTCCAGCTCTCCTCGGTGAAGGTCGAAGAGCTATCAAGATGGTTTCTATCCATGATGGAGGCAAAAGACGAGGTGACTACGACATGCTTGACCGAGGGCGCCGAGGCACCAATAGCCTTGAGGATAGATGTGGTCCCGATGACAGCGGGGTTAATCAGGTCAAGATGGTTGGCTGTTGGCAGTGGGTTAGCACGCGCTGGTCTATATAGCCTTTGATAACAGGGCTGGAAGCTTACTAGTCTTGAAGTGGAAGGGAGAAGCTGTGTGAAGAACGTAAACGATGCCAGGGGTCTTGACTACTTCGTCAAAGGCTCCCTCGACTGAGATATCGGGCACAATGGCGGTCTCCAAGGGCTTTCCCGCAAACTTCGTCTTCAGAAATTGAGCCTTGCTCTCTGAGCGAACAGTAGTGATGACATCATAGCCCTTTTGGAAAAGTAGATCAATAATGTGCACGGCAATGAAGCCAGAGCCACCTTGAATAGAAAAGGTTAGTGGTCATCGCATTGTCAAGTGAGCTGCAAATACACCAAGAGATGGATCTTGCGAGTACATACCAGTAACAAGAACCTTGACCATCGTGATACAATGTGGGATTAAGATATATAGTAGTGTGTAATGAGATGGGAGATATTATGCAATGTAGGATAGATGAGAGCTTGAATCAGCGGCTAGAGCACATAGAGAGGATGGCGCGAGCAAGAGATATTTATATTTCGTCATGAAGATGCGGGGATACGGCGAGGCCAAGATTGAAAGACTTTCTTCGGCGATAATTAAAATGGATAAAAGGACACATCATGCAATCTACATTACAAATCATGAAAAAATTCCCTCGGCATGATCAAAAAGGGTAATGAGCGTGCAGGATCAAAAGGACAAGAGCGTATGTGGTTAGTTATAGCGGTAACGAAGCGAATAAGGACGAGAACATCTGACAGGATTTCGTCTCGAAAGAACTCTGATAAAAAAAGACAAGGTCGTCATTCTGCTTTCGCCACTTCCGTCTGGCTCCGTGTTGAGAATTTCAAAGACTCAAGCTCGACGTTGCAATCAAGCGTTGAAGGAGCAATGAATACGACCGAGGGCGGCGGCGAAATTAACGCCGGGTGAAAAGTAGGCCAAAGTAGAGCGATGTGCAAGAATCCTAAGGCGAAAAGAGGACAAGTGGGTCCAATCGAATATATATATATATATAAATATATATGTATCTATACATCTCACAACTTACAACTAACATAACGTAACTACAATCTGGATTTCAAAGCACGTTTACCATTGCGTATAATGTACCCAAAGTGCCTGTCTTGAAATATATGATGCGGGTAGACATAGACAATCGGCAAGCTCAGAAGAACGTTGGCTTGGTAAGCACGCGGTATTCAACGTAGTCTTCGCCGTTGATGCTAATAATGCTGCCTTGGGAGACATGTCTATCTTTGAAAGGGCCGGCTTTTTTCTTTTCATATTTGACACCACCATACATGATGGCGTCGTCCGTCGAGAGACTTGAGTGCTGCCGATTCGGACTGGTCCAGTCCTCGCTCGCATGGTGAGATTCGTCCCGGTCGCCAAAATTTATCCTAGTGCCGTTGCTAGACGATGCAGAAGGTGGTGGTGGCATGCGTGTTGTTGGTGTGGTTGTTGTGCGGACAGGGGGCGGGGGCCCTACGCTAGAAGCAGACATAGCTTGGGATGCGATAGATGCTGCGTTTGCTGCTGAGGTTTGTATTGAAATAGGTGGAGGTGCGCCATACGATGCACGTAATGATGGGTTAGGCGGAGGTAGTTGCCGTGATGGTTCGGCAGTGGGGCGCGGGATGTTGGGTGGTTCATTGGCAGCACGGAACACCGGCGGCGCGCGGGAATCCGGTAATGATCTGCGGGCACTGGCAGAGCGGCGATCATCGTCTCGTATACTGGAAGATGGCGCAGGCCTAAGCTGGTGGTAGTGGTGAGGCCCTGAGGATATCTGAGGGACTAAATTTGCCTTGTCATCTGGGGGTTTCGAAACCATAGTAATCTGACCTGTACGGAAGCCATGCGCAACGCGAGCTTGAGCTTCTTGCACTGCAAAAACCTCGTTAGCATCGCGACTTTCATCGGTCTCGTCATGGTCAATTTGCCATTGGCGAACACGGCAATATTCCTTGACCTCGTGTCTACTGAGATTGCGCAAGTGTGGTTCAAGTACCACCTCTTCATAGTGGATCCACAGCGCACCAGCTCCAGAAGGAAAATTTCCGTCGACAAAGCGCCCATCGCGGGTTTCTCGTACAACCTTGACTCGGAACATGTCATTCTGACCCAAAATTCCATAAATGGCATGGCGGTCGCGTTCCTGAAGCTCATTGGACCCATGCCAGTATCCAATTAAAATACGGGTGGGCCGAGTTCCGGGAAGAGGATCTAATGGAGGTAGATTATGGGCAAGTCCAAGAGAAGTGAAGGGAATGGGGCCTGCTACCAAACTATCGGCGGTGTGTTGGCTGACTGGGACAAAGCTCGAGTCAGTTCTCCTTCTTTTCGACGATGGGTGAAGCCCTAACCGCTGATCTGAAATGTCTTTGCCATAGGCAATGGGTAGGCCTGATTCAGGCTGAGGGCCGTACTTGACTCTCTGTGTGGCCAACTCAACAGCTTCGCGCTCTGCAGCGACGGTATCTTTTTCTTCTCCGCCGCTATTATCCAAGGCCTCGGTACGAATCTTGACGTACTCCTTGACTTGCGCTTGATCAAGACCCACTAAATGATCTTCGAACACAATTTGTTCAAACGGCACCCAGCTTCCACCATGAGGCATGGGGTACTGGGCGTTTATAGGCTGTCCACTGCGAGTCATTGTTTGGACTCTAGTTCTCAAGCGATCTCGGGTGTCAATAAAACAAACAACGCTATGCTTGTGAGCGTCGTCAGGGACAGTGGAGAATCGCCAGTGTCCAACCAATATCAATTTGGCGGGGTTTATTTGGCCGGTCCGGCGCAATGCATGGTGCGGCGAATCTTCAGTTGCGTTGGCGACCTCAACAGACGTTGCCCCATAGGCTCCGTCAAACATGAAAGCTCGCTTTCGCCTGGAGCTGGAGAAACGGGCATCACCAGCGGTAATATTTCTGGCGTCCTCTGAGGGTTCATTGTCAGGAGTAGTACGTGATGGGGAGGTGTGTTGAATGGCCTCGATAGGAGCAGGATCCCTTGGTGTAGTAGCGCGCAGGCTTGAAGGTGGGCTCATTGAATGGCTAGGTGGTGAGCTGAGATTGTCATCGTTGTCATCTCCATTGTTATTTTCGAGTGTAGTACTATATGGCGTGTTAATCATGGTATTCAGCGGATATGGCAGGACGAGTATAAAAAGAATGCAGAAAAAAATAGAACAGGATATGGGGCAAAGCCTGGAATGGATTCCAGTTCTGGTGGCTATGTGTTTTGGGCACAGGCCCAAGTATGACAAGCCGGAGAGAAAAATAAAGTGGCTAGAAAGCTAGAAAAACAGCGTTGCCTTTTTGGGAGCAAAGGGGTTAAAGAAGGGCAGAAGATTTTGCTATGAAGGCCAGAGGCCAACCAGCTTCTGGTAACTTCTTTTTTGGAAGGTAGTATGAAGCTGGAGAGAAAGAGAAATGTGAGAGTGCTATTATGGTAGTGATGTGATGTGAGGGGAGATAAGATCATGTGACTGTTGGAGACACAAGATGATAGGTTAAATAAAGGCAAGGCAAGGCATGAGCATAGAGATGAAAATAAATATGGGGATACGGAAGAGAAGCAATCGGGCAGAAACGACAAAGCAAGTGAAATATGGAAGAAGGCATGTAGGGAGACACCGACTGTACAAAGGACGTTGTTGATCTGGCAGTCTGGGGTTTGTCGCCGAGAGATTAAGTGAGGTCAGTTGAGTTGAGGTTGTTGTACTACCACGCAAAATGCTACCGCCAATCATTGATTTTAGGCGTGGCCCAAGGCTAATGAAGGTTAAGACAGGAGACGCGTTGGACTAGTGGCCAGGCGTATAAAAAGAGAGAAGGGAGAAAAGACAGTGCGCGTTTCCAAGCTTTGCAGCTTCTAGATGATGTGATTTGGAGTGATTTTTTTTGGGGGGGGGGGGGGAGGGGGAGGCGTTTTGAAAGGGACAGATGAAAAAGCAAAATAAAGCGGATTGTGGATTTTTATTCATACCTGGGCTGTACGACAGGAGGAGGCATAGCAGGAGTGTTTTTATTGGTGATGAGCTCTTGTGAGCCTGAGGACTTTTGCGTATTGGGAGAAGAAGAGGAGGTAGCGACAGCAGTTTCGTCTTCAGCAGTGGATATACCATCCAGATCCTTTCTCTGTCTCTTATTCTTTTGCTCGATGGTTGGCCGTTGACGTTCGACCATGACGAGGCGGAAGTGTGGCGTTCTCTTTTAGCTATGTTTTAGCTGATCTAGCTATAGAACAGAAAAAAAAAGAATAATAATCGAGGTCGATGTTTTCCAACGCAAGAGGCGAAAAGAAAAGAAGCAAAAGAAAAAGGAAAGCAAGGTTTGATGAAACCTTGCAACAAAAAATCGACAGCGAACTAATTAAGAAAGAGAAAAAAAGATACGAGAATTGGAAATGTGTGAAATGGCCGAAAAAAAAAAGAAAAAAAAAGAAAAAAAAAAAAAAGAGAGAGAAAGAGAAATTTGCTGGAATTCTGGACTTGGGAGCCCCCAGAACTAAATGGATATGGAGCCGTTGATGCAGTAAGTGCTACAGCAAGGAGAAAACCCAACCTAAGGAGGTAGTGACCTAGAAGGCTGTTTAAAGGTAGCATGTGCTACTCCTGTTGTATATGTGGGACTATCGATGTACTAGGTACTCGAGTAGACACCTGTAATTACCTTCTTCACTTACAGTCAACTACCTTTCCTTATCACTTACGGGCATGCCTGCATTGTACCGACTAGTTACTTGTTTGCTAGTGTCAGCTATATCCTCGGCATAATATCATCTCTCTATCCACAAGACGCAAAGCAAACAATAGAACAAGGAGACAGCAAGACTCGCCACCTTCATTAACAGTAATTCTAGTAGCAACACAGTTGTCATCTTCAATTCTCCTCCCTCACGTCTCCGTGTGTTGCAACCCTTGCTAGAACTCAACGCGAAATTTCACGTAGCACGGAAGGCCTTAATAAAGAAAACAAAATAGAAATGCAAGGGTTGATTGAAAAAGGGAACAGCCAAGCTAGGCAAAAGCCCGCAGGAATGGAATGGATGGACTTTGCAACTGGATCTGGTGTACTTGCGCAAACTCGATGAGAACCAAGAACTTGTGTGGGAGCAGAGGGCCGCCATGATGCCCGTCGCAGACTGGCTAGCCCAAAACAAGACGGAAGCAAAAGGACAAGAGACACGCCAGGAGGCAGCCCTCTAGATAGGTCAATAGAGGCAAAGCTCAGCTTTGTTGATGCCTAGTATGAAGTTCTAGATTGCACAAAGCTTTTTGAGACACCTAGTACCAGCTAATTCTTACCAGTGGAATCCCTGCTAAACCAGGAAAAAAACGAGGATGGCCTGGAGTTGCAAATACAGTTTAACTGCTTCTTCGCAACGAAGCACATGACCTAAATCTTATTTCCTTTTTGTTCATTTTTTCGTTCTTGCCTGCGAATAGCTGCTCAGGATCTGGAGGGGACAAGGTCAAGGTCGTCCAGACAGCTCGAAAAGAAAGTACTGCTCAGAGATAAAATTACGACAGGGTCACGTTGTGCAGTAGGGAGATTGTGTGACGATGAATGGAGGTGTCGAACGAAAAGGTGGAACGGACAAGACTTGGGACCTGCAAGGATGAGAAGCAAAAAGAGCGAGACAGGGAGGGGAGAGGAGGAGGAGGAGGAGGAGGGAGAGAGAGAGAGAGAGGGAAGGGCGAGGAAGGAGAGAGAGAGAGCGAGAGAACGAGAGAACAAAAATAGACAAGCTCCCATCTGACGAGAGTGGCGGAAAATATGCGGGCTAGTGGAAAGAAGAAAGGACGTACAAATTGTCAGAAAATAGAGTAGAGTAGCGTTGGGTCTTGATTACAATCACAGCTAAAGTGTGAAAATGTGTACCTAGAGGTTCGAGGTTTGATAAGTGTGCAACGAAGCACGCAAGATTGCAGTGGAATTGTATGGAACCCGGCATTGTGTGATTTGGCCTCGATGTGCACCTTGCGGTTTGTCCTTGACAACTGAATTGACCTTGACGTTGATTTGCAGCGTCTTACCAACAAAAAGGCCATCAAGTGACAAACAGCCTGGGGCAGAAAAGAGACGAAAACGCCCGTTTGTTATGGGCTGGGATAGTATTGCGTCAAGTCTTCCCCCTCATAGACTTGGTCTTGTGCCCCGTTTTGTGTAGAAGTATTTACATATTTATATGCGTGTTTATAGGGATAATCTTTCTCCCCCCCCCCCCCCCCTCCCTCAAGCAAAAAGACCCATTGAGAGAGACAAGGAAATAAGCAAAAACCGCAGAGGCAGGGATATACCAAAGCCAGCCATACACAAACTACTATTATGCCTGCGTTTGGTGATCTGCTTTTGCCTGCCCTGCTGCTACTGCCAAGTCATAAATTACCCTCCTAAAATCCTCAATATTGTATCAGGTGTACTGAGGGCTACCAACGCCTTAATATAGGAGAACCACGGCTCTCTCCTCTCTGAACGGACGGCAATGCAACACGAATAAGCAACAAAAAAGGCCCTAGATGCTGATTTGTCAATTTTGCCGCCTTTCACGTTAAACAGAGGAATACCAGCCTATCATACCAGCTGGTAGGTGGGTGCGTAGGTCCTTGAGTAATGCCAGATGGCTCCGTGCTTTTATTAATCTCTCGCTCCTCCTCTCCTCGAGTTACATCTCAAGTATACAGGGGCACACATGTACCACCTTGAGAATGATAACTTTCGTCAACTACACTATTAACCAAGTACCACAGAAAATCCCTCCAAATTCCCCAATGATTGCCTGAGCTCATAGCCTCACCGGAAATAGTTCCTGCTTTTCATGTATCAAGAGAAAGATAAGATAGCCATAGTTTCACGTCCCAAGGCGCCCCAAGACACAACTGCAAAGTCTGCTCCTGGCTTGACACTGTCTATATGTGAAAGATTAAAGACAGGCTCAGTTTGTTGGGCAGTGAGTTGCAGGTATTGGCGTTGTCCTGTCCTTTGAATCATGCGCCCCTCCCTCCCCTCCTTCTCCCGGTTTAACCAACTTGAATAGCAGAGCAAACTAGACCTGACTTGGCTAGTCGGCAAGTTGTGAAGGACGAAAACATGTGGTTGGTTGGCTGGTTGATTCCTACGCGTTGTGGCTTGGTAGGCTTGGGCATGCACATGATAGATGAGGATGGCGACACGGGCGACGCATCATCCTATGCATCATGCTGTATGCATACAAAGTAGAAGAGAGGGGTACTCCATGGATGCCCTATTTCCCCATTCCTATTTTTTGTTTTCTTTTTCTTTTTCTCTTTTTCCTGTGGTCGTCATCAATGCAAGATTGGTATTTGCCTTCTATTCGCCAATAAAAAAAGATACCCCAAAAACCATGTAGCACCAAGTATCTCGGGATCTTTATCTTTGACAGCGGTCTTTTATCAACGTGCACAGATCAGCCCCAAGACTAGATTGCGAACATGGACTTTGATAAGACGGGCTCCTGTAGGTTCGTAATTGCAACTTGCATCCGCTGAATCTGCAGTAGCCTCGGATATATGGATAAATGGAGAGCGAGAGCGTGCCTCGCAAACCTCCTTGCTGCCTGAATTCTCTAAGGCGTCTCAACCCTGATATGGTTCTGATGCCTCCACAGAAGCAGGAAACTGGAGAACCATGCATCAGTATGGAGCACATGGAGGACATAAAAACGGCATACTGTGACTCATGGCTTGGGCTTCATGACTTGCTCATTGCAAGCCTCGTGCGTCCAACAAAGTTAATCAGCACAAATGCCATTTTTGGCTGCCTGTCACGCTTTGAGCTCGACAAAGGTCCTTCATGCTAGTGGCAAGGCCGCGCTGCAAACTTGGGCGCCTAACCCAAGTTTAAACTAGGTGGTAGCAAAGTAGACAAATAATTTTGGGAGCTTTAGGAATCTGTAAGTTTTGATCTTGTATAATAGGCCGTCTCGCCAGCGGTGCTATTCTTCCTGTATGCTGATTATAGCATTGTAGAGTGCTTCTAACAATAATCCGACATTCCGAACGTGATGCCGCGTGAGAAGATTGGCTCTGGCCTGCTGCCTCCTGCCTACGCAGGGAAAGTCCTCCCTTATCAGACTACGTATATTATGACGGCGTCCAGCCCATCCATATTTGATGCAACTCGCATGCCTGCATACTAGCTCTATCACGTGACCACATCCCCTTGGGCTCTTCTAGTTTCGAAAAGTACAGTTCTGGCGCTCCCGGCTTATAGACGGCAAGCATTTTAAACACCGTAGCCAATGGCTGGATACGAACCTGTGTAATAAATGCGCATGGGTGTGTACCAAAACATATCGCGCAGTAGAGTCACATAGCAGATCAAGCGCTGACGTTGCTGGCCCATGCAGCGATGTCACAAACGCTGTAACATGGATGAGCAGATGATAGCACAATAGCCAATGATGTAAGTGTAATTCATTGCTTTCCGAATACTCTTTTCTAGTTCTTGGGCAATAAAGTGCCAGAGATCTGTGTTTCCTTGCCCTAGCCACCTCTTCCTCGTCCTCGTCCTCTGCCTCTGCCTCTGCCTCTACCGCGGCCGCCACCTCGGCCACCACCATTCTTGCGCCCTCTGATGCCTCGAGACGCATCGAATCGCGGACTCTGGTCTTCCAGTGCAAATGCTGCTTCAGAGAAGCGGGAGAAACTAATAATGCCGCAGTCAACTACAGCAATAAGAACGTTGCGATGGCCATGCTTGAGTCTCTGATGCATACGGCCTGGGCCTTGCCACGACTCATTCGGCGGGGAGTAGGGCGTGGCTTCTAACAGCGTGGTAATCTGGTCTAACGTGGGAATAATAGTATCCTTGGCATCAACCACACACACTCTAAAGTCGGGGGCCCGTGGTTTGCCCTTTGTGAATGGCGCCCCATCGGCCTTCCACACAAAGTAGTCCATTTTAAAAGGCTTTTTTGAGTTCCTAGGGCATGCGGCAGTTTTCTTTGGCACGTAGCGAGGAATCTGCTGCAAGCGCGAGTATACTGACTTATAGGAATGATAGACGCCTGGTTGGACTAAAGGGCCACTTTGTGATTCGTATGGACTGGAAATGTCCAAAAGCGACGTCATCCAGCTCCACAATGACCACGGCTGAGCGGTCTCCTCTTCATCTTCCTCCCAGGCGGGGAACACATGGAACCCGGCACGCTTGAGGTGTGCATATACCTGGTATTTCCGTAGGCTGACTTTCCCCTCTTCTCCTTCTATCCCGATAAGCATGGCGTAGGCGGCCTGCAAACTGAGTGGAGTACCCTTGCTATAGTCACTGGGATCAGGTTTTGATTGGGGAAACGGCTTTTCGTTATTCCCTCTTTGTTCCGCTGCCTCGCGCGGCCAACCGGGCATGAGGCTTTCAATTGGCCCGCTAGGATACCAAAGGTCGAGATTCCCTCGCTCAACCAGAAAAAGGGCCTCCTCAGGAAGCAGCCATGATTTACCGAAGGCAGGATGGAACTTTGTAACACCAGGAATCGTGCGGCCAATCGACTTTTGCAGCGTGCCCGTAAACATCTCAACCACCACAACCCGATTGCGAAGGAACAAATCGTCTTTTCCAAACTCTTTGAACTTTGATGGATCTTTGACCTTGTCCCCTAGTGCGTTTGACCAGTACGTTGGGAAGAACCAGCCACGGTTCCATGTGTCGTACTTGTGGAAGCGTTCGTAGCTCTGGATTTCTTCCATGACCTGACGACTATGCTCCAAGCTGTTCAATTGCGCCTGTGTACCATGCTGTTCAAAGTCCTTTTCGCCCTTGCGAATCGAGGTGCCTGAGTAGCCCTTTTTCTTTTTCAACATAGCCTCGAAGAGTCGGAAGTCGGGCGCTAGGTCTTCAGCGCCATCTTCATCCATGTGGCCCTCATCGGCAGCAGTACGGTCGACATTGGGGGCATCCTCATCGTCTAGCATGGCGCAGTTTGATTCGAAGTTGGGGAGAATGGCCGTTTGGACTGGCGAATTGTAGTAGCAGAGGAAATATGGGCGTCATCGAGCGCGACACCCGCTGCTTTTCGGGCTGTTATACTTTTGTGGGGCCCGAAAATAAGAGATAGAGAGCCTTGTCTAGAGCCCTGTAGGTTTAAGTGGGGTCATTTTCCATGATACTATTGTACTACTCTACTACTTCGCTACTGCGTTACTTCAATTTCTAAAGAAGGAAACTGCGATAAAAAGATGAAGGGATAGCAGTAACTGCGTGTATTTTATGTTCCTTCTTGCAAAGCCTTCAGACCCCCTATACCTGCAGTCATTTCTTCAACTATTGCCAAGGCTTTTCTACTGCCGCCTGTTCTTTTCTTCAAAGCTTTCTAGCAGATGACGTTCATGATAATAACGACAACACCGGCGGGAATTTTTGATCATATAGTTACATTAATGTGATACGAGGCAAAGCTCGCTATTCCCCTCGGCGGAATGTAAGACGGCTCACTAGACAGCAAGCTGCAACAAAACGTATGAATGAATAAAGGAAGGGTATAAGGTAAGGCATTGGAAAGAACAGTCCACGATAGGGATAAGCTACCTACAACCAGTAAACCAGTAGCTCAATATCATCTCCTAGGCTATGTGCATCTATGGTGGCTTCTAGACGGCTTGATGCTTGGCCAACAGCCTTGTGTTACCATGCTAAGCTTCTAGCTTGTCGAGGCTCTCAACAATATCTCACAGCTTTCGAGGGTAATGGGTAAATCTCCTGCCCATTCAAGAACGAAGTTGTTGGATATGAGAGTGGAAAAAAAGGGCCAGGGCGTGCTCATCCCTCGTCTATCAGTAGTATCAAGTATCTGAGACCTTCAACTTGAACTTGAAGGTACTTAATACCGACGTTATTGACCGCAACTAAGCAATACTGTACTAACTATCAGTCAGAATTGGCCCTTTGCACATGAAATTTGAACGAGAAGAATAGATACTCCCAAGCAACTTCCCCACAACTTCCCCACAAACATTCGTTCTTCTAAATCACATACTATGTGTCTCGAAGCCACAACATGAGGATCACAAGGACACAACATCATTTCTTTTGCTAACTTATTGTTATTGTTATTGTATTATTTTACGTCTACCTACTGTTATTTCGCAGCAATACGACGGCGTATTCCGGATAGAAACTGCTGGTTGATGTCATCTTCCAGTAGCATCTGGGCGGTCAGCGGTTGCAGGTTTGCTTACTCCTATGACTTTCTAGGGTCCGTTTATTTTTGCTAACCTCCATCACCATGAGAATAAATACGCAAATAAAGCCTCAAAAGCCAGGAACAACCATTGGGAGTGTGGCCGAGTGGTTAAGGCGTTGTGTTTAGGTTACAATTGTATAACCAAAACCGCAATGGGAAACCGCGCGAGTTCGAATCTCGTCGCTCTCAACGTACATTTCTTTTTGCCGAGCTTACTATATACTCACTTGTATTTCCATCAAGAAGCTACTCGCGTTGCTTTGTATATCTTGTAGCCACAAATACTGGTCCTAGGGCATCGTTCCCAACTCTGACCTTTTTGCCATCACCTTACGAATCATGCCATTTTTCCATTTATGCCCGAGCAACCTCCCACTTCAAGTCTACGACGCTAACCTCCTCGCTCGACTTTTCATCATACTCAAACCAGTCTTCAGTAAGCTCAACTTCGGTGAACTTGGTACCAGTTTCAAGGCCATCCACAAGCCATTTTCCCTGTGAATAAATAGTTAATACAGGCCCGTCTTTTCTAGGTCCTAGGTAGCGCTTATTCATGATGTAGGGAATAGATCTCTTACCTCAGCGGAGAAGCTAGTAAACTCAAGACCGCGGCAGTCAAACTCGATGATTTTTTGACGTTTAGCGGGCTCAGCCTGAGCATAAGGAATGGGCGAGGTTTTGATAGAAGCCGACGACTCTCTCTATGTCACGGTATTGTGAGTACAAGTACGTAAGGTAAGGGCATATCTAGATCGTCAACAAACCTTGCAATTTTTGCACTTCCACACAAAATTGGCCTCGCCACGGCTGCCGCTTAGCTCGTTTTCCTCCTATTTTTTTTTTTTTTTTTTTTAAGTTAGTTGTGCGATCCAAGCCTCTCTAAAATAAATGGTATGTGGCACTTACAAAACGGCTGACAGCAACAGGTTTGGGGTTGGTTTCTCTACATGATGTGCACTGTACGGTGAAGGTATACCAGAAAGGTTCTTCCTCGGTATCGCTAGGGCGCAGATTGGTGACGCTTATTCAACATAATGCAAGTCAGCATTCGCTCATTGCAGGCATGTATGTCATCTCGATATCAAGACAGCTTTAGATGGTGCATACCCATTGAGGTCAGCAGTAAGGTAAAGGGCGAACATTTCAGGCTAATGGAGCGCTTCAGGAGGGAAAATAAGAGCAAAGAGAATGAACCAAGTTCTTTTTTTGAAGGAAGTTGTGCTTGAAATTAACAAGTTCCAAGGAAGTGAAGCTCTAATTCTGCACCTCGACTTTACGGAACTTGGTACGCACGCCAGTAGAGAGGGGCGGCTTGTGATTATATAAGCAGACGGCGTTTCTAAAAGTCACGTGATATAGCCGAATTTTTGTTTGGCCAGCCAAAGGTAAAATCGTCATGAGATTGCTTCACGCTGTAATACAGCGTCGGCCGACAATTTGTTAAGCATTGCGTTTAATTAGGCCTGAAATCTTGGTCATTTTATACAGGGCTGAATACAGCCATCTGCATAACATTTATTCCATCTCTTTTCCCGTTATCTCAAGCCGTCACATGCCTTGACAATGCAGAGCTTTCTACTGAGAGCAGGCAAGGCACAGGCCTGTCGGTGTAGGTCCTGTTTAACAGTGGTCAAGACAACGATCCGAAATGTCACGACTGGCCCCAGCACACGAAAACCGACACTCAGTGAGGTTGTTACTGGATGCTACACGGCTGCCTTCGGCACCTTCGCTGTAATTGATGCCAAGTTCAAAGACAAACGCCAGGACGACTTAGAAGCCAAAATTAACGATACCAAGAGCGCGATCGCTGCTCTACAAGCAGAAAATGCCGCTCTCATAGCCAAGCATGCCGAAAAGATTGAAAAGAGAGAGTCTGGCTTTACAAAAGGCGACCCTCGGTGGGGTAGCGACACCGAATTCTTACCCGATGAATCTAGTCACGACCCCGCATATTTTCTTTGGGACGAACATGGCAACAAGCTCTTTGACAAGTTCAAGACAACAGACTACTGGAAGACAATTCCTGTGATTAAACGCACAAATTACAAACGCTTAGCACGCTGGCTAGAGGAGGATGCGACAAGCGACTCGGCATTCTTGGGAGACTTCTCGGAGCCCGACCTTATTACACGGGAGAACGAAGTATCTGGTTTTGTTCGGTCAATCTTCAGTGCCCTAGAGCGCAATACAGACAGCGACTTTCAGCCTGCGAATCTACGTCTAAGAATCGAGGGGCTTTTGGCCCAGGATTACCCACGATTCAACAACGCGGATCCCACTGAAGCTGAGCAAACCCATTCCACCCTCAGGACATACCTCCTCAAGGGTATCAACGATAATCGAGAAACAACCATTGAAAACATTTGCTACAATCTACTTGTTTCGCCCGTTCCCCCGAACGGAAAAACTTACAACACTCTTCTTCTTCAGCTAAACCAAGCTGGCTATCACTCAATTGCAGAACAGTTGGTGCTCAATGCCCGGTCACACTTCCGCACATACAGAACTGATTATCCCACAGCCGTGTGTCTTCTAAACCATAGCAAGGAGGCAAACCGGACTGGTTTGTTCTACAAGTATGTGACCATGATTTTTTCATCAACGGAACCGGAGGCACTAAAGCAGTGGCTCTTGTCTGCATCCGACCGTGGCCGGTATTTGTTTGAAGTCATTATCAAAGGGCTTCTCGGGCTCTACAAATTCAGAGATGCCGCTGATATGCTTTGCAACAGTTTGCAGCTGGGAAATATTATCAACTTCTGGGCTATAGTGCAACTCTTCAGCCTGTGTATTTATGCCCTGGATAGAAGAGCTGCCATGATTATCGTTCGCGCGCTGACGCAAACGCCTGAACTTATAGATTCTCTAATCACACGCGAGCCTGAGATTCAAACCATCATGTTGCATCAGATCAAATACCTTGTTTCGATCACGAGATTGGAGGATGTTCCCGAGCGCGTTCGTGGTCAAATTCTTGAGCGCTCTGGGATCGAATCCCAGGGCTTTGATAAACTGGTCTCCTCTCTGGAGTTCCATGACTTGAGGCTACAAATTGAGCAAATCGAGCGCGCCACTACACGACTATACGCAGCACTGTCATCAGAACTATCCCCTTCAGAGCTCGCTGACGAAGCAAACGCGGCAATAAAAGATTTCGACTTCCACTGGACCGCGGCCTCGCCGGGAAGTTGGTTTGGCAACAACATTATGGCGAGGAGTCCGACTGACCCCAAGTTCACACATTACACACACCAAGATTACTGTGAGGGTCAATCAGCCATGAAAATTGCCATATTTGACCGACTGGTCACCAATACCATCCGCGATGGCCAAAGGATCGTCCTTGACACCCAAAAGGCCGTAAAAGAGTATGAAAGGATACAACGGCCAGGAAAGGATAAGACTACCAAGGAACTAGGCTTAACCAAGATTGTGGCGCCATATGTCTCCGCACGGAGGAAGACAGATGCTCAGCAGCTCGTGGGCTGGGAATGCAAGCCGGAGTCACCTCTTCCCAACGCCCATATAGATTTACAGTTGAAGAAGAAGATTGCGTTGCTGGAGTCGCTAGAACGAAGCTCACAGGTGCTTTCAGTCTGGCCCTCATGAGAATATAGGTGTGGGGTAGGTGTGGGCTGTCTTCTTTTATTTTCTCTTTAACTTGGCGTTGGTAGACACACATTTGCGTTTCTTGTTCATTACGGCATAGGGTATGTAGGCTTCAGATCTCGGGGTTGCGATCGGGATGAAGTGGAAGGGAAAGTGTACTATTATTATCTGGAGGCAATCTACGAGGGGCTCTTGCTTTATTTCATATATTTCATACCGGATAGTTCAGCTTTAGTACAACCATGACTACGAGGCAACCATCAAGGGCATGCGGACGTGGTGAATTATCAACGGAAGCCGTGTATAAATATATATATACATATTCAAGTCTCTTTTTAGACACGTTAAAACTTCCGAGACCCTGAAGCTGCCAACAGAAATGGGGAGGAAGACCTGATCATGTGGGCAGCCTTTGTCTAACTGTCACAACTCAAAAGCAAGCACAGCAGGCATTTGTTGGGTGCTGATGTGACACATACAGGTACATGTTTGACTACCCCATGCGTGTACGTACATAAAATGCCAGTATAACAGCCAGCGAATAAAGTTAGCTTCACCGCCCTAGGGGTTTCATATGTGTATTGACACGTGATTACTTAGACTCCCTAAAGGAATCTATTTTGAGCAACTACAAGTGCCTTGACCCCTACGCTACCCCTCCTAAAGCCCCTAAGCCCCAAAAGCTACAAACTACAAACTACAGAGACTGTAAACATTATCTGCTGTTATGTAACGGGCTTGGGAGTAAGAAGAGCCAGTTACTGTCAGCAGAATACCACGCAGAGTTTCCTCGAGTTTCATTGGTGCTCGTGGATGTTGGGGAAGGCACTAACGGCGCGAAGTACTTGCGGTGTTTGTTATTTTGGTCGTAGGCCGTGTATAGGTGCATCGGAGACACTGTCCTTGCTACTAGCTAGCATGCAAAAAGGGGCCACTAAGACACGTGCAGACGTAGAACTGGCACTATCTGGCTATTATGATGCTTAAATTATCTACACATAAAAGCGGTAGTTTCCTTCACTCTGTTCTTTATTCGATACCGCTACAGCCGCTGATCCAATTTTCATCTAAAATTCTCTTTACCAAGCTGGCATCACTGCCATTGTCACCAACGCTCCCTCTGGTATCTCCCCTTCATCGTCCGCTTTTGCGATCTTTGTAGAAATGAAATTTGGACGAAAGTAAGTCCCTATCAGCTCTAATCAACATGACGTAAGAGCTGAAGCTAATCTCTGTCTTTAGCCTCCCCCGAAATCAAGTCCCGGAATGGTCGGCCTTCTATATCGACTACAAGGGCTTGAAAAAACTCATCAAGACTGTTCAAGAAGCGTCGAAAGGTGGAGAGACTGCTGATCTTGCGGGTAAGTGACCTAGCCTGCTATGCGAGATGCACTGGAATGGACGCTAATCGGCGCTGGCTATGTAGAGTTCTTCTACGCACTAGATAGAAATCTAGAAGATGTCGATACTTTCTACAACAAAAAGCTTACGGAGTATGCCCGCCGAATGAGCCTGCTTCAGGAACGCTACGGGAGATCCTATGACGATGCATCCTCCTTGGACGATGACGAGGTAGAGGAACTCATGGGTGCTTTGCTTGACCTTAGATCCCACCTAAGGAAGCTCCAGTGGTTTGGCGAAATCAACCGCCGCGGCTTTGTCAAAATCACTAAAAAGCTAGATAAAAAGATACCGTCAGTAGCTACGCAACATCGCTACATCGCTACCAAGGTCGACCCAAAGCGGTTTTCCAACGACTCCACCGCAACTAGCACCCTTGCAACTATCAACAAGTGGCTCTCGGCCCTGACTGAAAACCGCAAGCCCAATGAGGCCCAGCCGCCGGCCTCTAGTCGGGTCACTGTGAAAGGCTCCTTGATACTGTTGCCCCAGTCAATCTTAGATCAGTTAGATCAGGCTGTCAAGACCAACGACATTGTAGGCATCGAGTCCAAGCTGAAAGAAGGCGACATTCTTGCCAACGCTTCATCCCAGCCATTAGTGCTGAATCTTCTGCAGAGAGCTATTTCTGCTCGTGCCTTCAAGTCCGTGGACTACCTGCTAGATCATGTCAAGTCATTGGACGAACCAGATGATATCAACGGAAGAAACTGCCTCCATCGCTTGGTCATCCACATTGGCCGGACGAAAAGCACTTCCAGGACTGATATTGTTGCCGGCTCACAGTTCTCCGACCAGTACATGAGGCCCCCAGTTTCTCTGTCTGAGCTGACTTTGAATGACAAAGAACCCCAACTTCTAGGCGAAAATGATGAGGCTGTGAAAATGCTGTCCTATCTTCTGGGTCGCCTGTCTCCTACCCAGCAGTCGGCTATCAACAGCAAAGACTCTATTGGGCGCATTCCTCTACACTATGCTGCGCAGTTTGGCTTTGTCAATGTCTGCAAAATCATCATGGAAAAAATGCAGCAATGGGGCTTTTTCCAAGCGGAGCATAGTCTGGACGACTCTCAATGGCAAGACAAAGACGGTTATGCCCCTCTCCACCTGAGTGTTATTGGGGGCCATCCACTGACCACCCAAGCTCTGATCAATGGGCAGGACTGGAAGCGGATAGACAAGGTTAATGGTGAGCCTCGAAAGTCGATGTCGCAGTCTGGCTCTGTCCTTGCCATTGCTGTCAAGGCAAACTTCTCTGTAATAGTGGCAATGCTGGTCAAGGCTGGCGTTGATCTAAACTGGCGGGACAAAAGTGGAGAAACATCTCTTCATCTTGCTGCTCGCTATGATCATGTTGATTGTGCACGCATTCTTCTTGATGGTGGTGCCGACATTGAAGCTACTGAATCAATTTACGCCTGGACGCCTCTCCATGTGGCCGCCGTTGATGGAAAAATAGCATCTGTGGAGCTTCTAGTTAAACATGGGGCTATTATCGAGAAACCCGACTCCTCTGGCTGGACTGCCAAGGAGCATGCCGCCTTTCGTGGCAACATGGCGGTTGCAACCTTTTTGCAGGAAAAGATCCGGCAAGAGGATCCCAAAGGCCGGCCATCCCTTCCATGCCCATCGTCTTCCGATAGAAGCGATACCCCATCGGGAAGCTCGATCGAGAATCGTAGGTCAAACGGCAAAGCCCCTGAGCCCGTGAAGTCTTTCGGTCACAAATACCTCAGGGATGAGAGTCTAGTGCTGGTCAGTCTTGGATCTATGGATATGCGCAAGATTGTCGAGGCTGTGCAGTTGGATCATGTGCCTCTTGCTTCTGCCCATACGACCGAGCTTGACACCGCGCTCTCTATTGTTATTTCAGCATCTGGCGCACAAGGCGAGCCAACTACTATTGACCTCCCTACGCAGGAAAATGTGATGACAGACCCAATTGTATTTACTACCAAGGACGCTTCAGTAGTGAAGCTCCTTTTCGACCTTGTACCGACATACTCGACAGGGCAAAGGAAAATTGGCCGCGCAGTGGCTCTGCTATCATCTGTTCGCCCTTCAATTGGTGCCAAGAGAATGAACCTTCAGGGGGATGTTTGTGTGCCAATCGTTGACAGCAACCTTGACGTCATCGGTGCAGTAAACTTTAACTTTCTCGTCATCACGCCTTTTACTCACCCCAATATCGAAATCACATCCGACAAAACATACTGGAAGGAGATGTCTTCCACTATGGTCATCGGCCATCGCGGCCTGGGAAAGAATGCTATGTCGACCAAGTCGCTGCAACTTGGAGAAAATACAGTTCCCTCGTTTATTGCAGCAGCTAATCTAGGAGCCCAGTATGTTGAATTCGACGTGCAGCTAACGAAAGATCACGTGCCCGTTATCTACCACGACTTCCTTGTCAGCGAGACGGGCATTGACGCGCCAGTGCATACTCTTACGCTTGAACAGTTCCTCCATATCAACCCAGGCTCCTCTCGTGCCCCTTCTCCAGGCTCTAACGGCGGCGTTTTGTCGCGGAGTACCAGCGTTGGCCCGCCTCGGCGTTCCCGCACTCTGGGCTTTGCGGGCGATGGACATAAGGAGATGGACGAGCGTATGAAGCATACCCGTGATTTTAAAAGCAAGGGATACAAGGGGAATTCGCGGGGTAATTTTATTCAAGCTCCATTCGCAACCTTACAAGATTTATTCCAGCAGCTCCCAGAAAGCGTGGGCTTCAACATTGAGATGAAGTACCCTATGCTCCATGAAAGCGAAGAGCAGGAGATGGACACCTATGCCGTAGAGCTCAACTCATTTTGTGATACTGTTCTGGAAAAGGTGTACGATCTGATCGGTGCCAGGCACATCATCTTCTCGTCATTCAATCCTGACATCTGCCTGTGCCTGAGCTTCAAACAGCCCTCAATCCCCATCATGTTCCTGACCGATGCTGGAATATGCCCAGTTGGCGATATCCGAGCATCCTCTCTACAGGAGGCTGTGAGGTTTGCCAGCCGCTGGAACCTATTAGGAGTGGTTAGTGCGGCAGAGCCACTAATCAACAGTCCAAGACTAGTTAAGGTTGTGAAGGAGAGCGGCCTTGTTTGTGTCAGCTACGGAACCTTGAATAATGACACCAAAATGGTTCAGGTGAGTCTCAGCAGAAGGAATAAGCGTGAAGGTGGTAATCTGAGGCTAGAGCTGAAGCTGAGTGCGGTGAACAAATCTAACCTGCCTCTTTCTTTTTTTTTCTACAGAAACAAGTACAAGAAGGCATCGATGCCGTCATTGTCGACAATGTGCTTGCCATCAGACAAGGGCTCACAGCTCACGAAAAGGCACGGGCTGAAGAAAACGCCACTTCTATCTTGCTTGACGCTGCGGAGGATGTTGCCAGGGTCCAGGCTACTTGAAATTTAACGAGAGGCACATAGGATCGCGAAGCTGGGGGAAGGGGGCTGATCGGATCCTGGGAAGAAGGGCTTGACAAGAACGAAGAGGTTTTACAATCGAGAATGCATGATATGGGGTACACTATTCTACGGAATAAGAAACATATACGCATAGTCCTTCGTGACGCTCATAGCTCCAGATCCAGGATGGTGGAACACGATGCACGAGCACAATCACGGGCCATAAGCATCAGCATGATAACCAGAGATGGGCCAACAGAGCAGATGCTCTAGTTCTTCCGCCAAATTTACTGCATATCGGTGAAAGGATGATATCCGTTATTTCATTTATGAAGGCCCTTCCCCCCTTACAGATCGTTAGAGAGCATCGCTAGCGGGACTACTGACGATCTTTCCACGGAGTATAAGGCAAATGAAAAGTAAAGGAATGATCCTGGAGCTAACCCTGATTATATTGCTATTCTGTGGCTTTTTTCCTTGTCTTGTCCTGCAAGACGGTGAGGGCGAGCTGATTGAGCTAGGAATGTGAGTCAAGATGCAAACAAGGTGAGGTCTTGTCATGGCAAAAAGGTATAGTAGGGTGTGAGATAACCCTGTTCCCAGTCCGTACATGGACTATCCTTTCTGTTGGGACAAAAGCCAAAGGCCTAGCATGGCCTGAGGCCAGAGGCTAGAGGAGATTCTTCTTGAAAATGATATGGTGATAGTTTCCCTTCTGGGAGGGCAAGTCTTGTAAAGTTTTCCCCACTGCCTAAAATAAGCGATTTTGGGACACGAGAGATGAAGGAGAAAAGTCACGCCTCGATTCGGCCGGACTGGCTAACTATAGTGGCCGCATCTGCATCTATATTGGATTAGTTGTCGGTCTATACGAAGTCATAAAGAGATTGCCTTGTTCTCGTCAGTTACAGAGGGCGCACGATCATGCGACATGCAATCAGGTAAGATTGCAACACATCAGTACGAATTGGGCTACTAACGGAGGATTGAGAAGACCGTCGCGCGAAGTGTGTCGATAAATCCTAAAGCAGGACATTGTCCTCGTAACAGTTAGTCACAGCCCGTGCTGTTTAGTCCATCTTTTCTCGAGGCTCTCACTTGGTGAATGATGGGCGAGCGGATGGGCTTAGCCAATTGCTATTGCCATCACACCCCGATCTCACTCGTAGCACAGATTGTCTTACCCTTCGGGGAGCCAATGATGCAACCAGCCATCAGCCTTGTAGATACTCAAGGCCTTTGTGCTACGTCACAAGCCTAAGACTCGAAGCTCGAGGTTGAATTCGAGGACAAGACATGACCACTTTTGCTCGTCACTACATATATCCCCATCTACATGGTATCTAGTGCAAGCTAGTGACTTTCTGTGACGTGCCACATCTTGCCTTGATAATGTCGGTGTGCTGAGGGAAAAACAAAATATGAGGAAAAAAAGAAAAAGGTGACCTGTAACTGGACAGAACAGCAAGGCCTTTCATTCTATTCACTCACTTGCAGTGACGACGAATGCTACGGCGCGTTAACAGTGTATGCATGTATATACTACGATTACATCGCAGTAGAGATATAGCCCCGCCTTTGGCCTACCATTGAATCTACGGTGAAGAGGCATTTGGCACGTAAATACAACTCTCAAGTTTTGACGAGTTGTATCGGGCAAAAGGCGGTGGCCTAGTCATGTCATGCAACTCAGGTATATGTGCAATGCATGCAGTACTTCTGGCTGTACATGCCTACAGCAATACAACCATACAGTACGGAGATAATTAGATTTCAATGTCGGTCAGTAAAATGGCCGGTTTCGCTTACCAAATGGGTGGACAGGGATGATAGGGCGGCGGGGGCCAAACAAGCTCCCAAGTGAGAAAGCCAGACAATCTATGGTAACGGACACAGCCCTGTCCAAGTTCTATGCTACCGTTGCGTCGAGCTACGTGCAAAGAAGCTGCAGGAGGCGAGGCAAGACTCTGTGGCACAGGCTCTTGCACCAAGATCAACTGGATTTTTGAGCCTGTTTTCTTGCTGTCTACGTTTGCCTTCAGCATACATGAGAAACGAGCTGCACTGCCCTGTCATTGGACATACATACGGAGGCTTTACCCGGCTTATTCACCGAGCAGCAGAAGAGTTAGACCGATCTGGAGGCCAAATGCCTTGTTGCTTGGCATACAGAATGGCGACATGAAGGCAAAGACGCATTTTTACGTATATGCGCTATACTCGCAGGACTTGCAGTACTGCAGGAATAATGACGCGTTGAGAGGCGGGCCTGTCAGTATTTGGCAGTACCAACAAGTCCTAAGCGGCCAAGCCCCATGATCCCTTCATGGTCCTCTGGGATTTTTTTTCTTTTCTCTCTTTTCTCTCTTTATCTTGCTACTAGGGTTTTCTCTTCTCTCTTCCCTCTTGAGTCCGATAAGCACGAACCAAAGTGGAAAAGAATTGAATCTTGTGGTTAAAAGGAAGAGGCCCCCTGGCAGGGCCAAGTATGACTAGGGTGTGGTTCCTGTACGTAAGTTGGTGAACGGGGCTTTGTTGAGAGGACAATAGTGAGCAAGCAATGCAAGAGAAGACGAGGAAGATGATAGAAAGGAGACTCTCGCTTTCAAAATGCAACAAACACTGTGAGAGTCCCAAGTTACAAGCGAAAAATATGAGCGTATAGTAGTACTAATAATTCCTTGGCAGATGAACCAGCCTTTTGAGAGAGGCCGCGTAACGTTCGCTGACCTTTACTACGTAAAGTTCTTACTACTCGGTTCTAGCTCCTCGAGGGAGGGGGCGGAGACCTTGCTGAGAACCGTTCGTGGAGAGATCGCAACGCATCATCGTAAGTGTTATACTTTGGTCTCGTTAATGGTAGGCAGGAGACTAGATAGATATCCCACCGCCTTCTAGCTCTCTGCTGTCTCCATCTCTGCCTTCAGTCTACCCAAGTCTCACTAGCCTTTGTCCTTTGCTTATTTTCTCATTTGGCCTGTGGGGTCTGACTTTTTGTCTGCTCTTGTTTTCTCATATATACTTCAAAGCTGCATTATAGCGTTAATATTCTTGACCACAGGAACGCAGGATAGCGCAGACTGTGCTGTGATTTCTCATTCCCTTTTACTTGTGCCGGGCTAGGGCTAATACTTTTCATTCTTTGGCTTCAACCCTCTTGTTTCTTCCCGCTAATCTCTCCTCTTTTTTTCCTTCTCTTCACCGAAATCATGCATGTTGTTGCTACCAATGCCTCATCCTGGAGTGTGTGAGTTTTTGGGTTTTTGATATAATTACATTTTTTCTTCGTATATGCAATGCAAAGTGAAGGGACCTAAGCTAATGAACACAGATGCTGCTCCCTGCGCGTTAAGCTCCTTGGGTGCCTAAAGATGCGGCCGAGAGAATCAATAGACATAATATGACTCGAGAAGCTAGGGGGAGTGTGGGAGCGGAGGATGCGTCCTAACAGAAATTTCCCTGAACAATACGGCTGGCAATCAAATGCGTTGTTCGTGATGAAATGTCCGCAGCCTTGGCTCTCACTGGGGCACTCCCTACTCCCTACTAGCTTCCTAGGTGTCTCCAACGCTCGGCGAACATGGCTTGAGCATTTGTTAGATGCAAAAGATTTGTGGAAACAAAGCTTCTATAAAATTTGTATCTAGGGCCCTCCAACGTAGTGCTCTCTTATCTATCCGCCTAGTTAGTGGTCTCCAGCACTTCTTCAACGGCTGCAAATCGCTGTTCCTGCCTATTATCATTAGCGGGATGACAATGCCCAAAGCCTAGTCT
Organism: Ceratocystis harringtonii; assembly: GCA_002018265.1. Lineage (NCBI taxonomy): Eukaryota > Fungi > Ascomycota > Sordariomycetes > Microascales > Ceratocystidaceae > Ceratocystis > Ceratocystis harringtonii. The sequence goes on along the minus strand of MKGM01000032.1, from coordinate 76,657 downwards.
ATCGCCACAGGAGTATCCCCTCCCCCCTTGTTCTTTGGCTAGTACTATCGCTATAGCCATCGGGTCTTTTCTCGATGCTGTCACCTTTAACAAGTGGATTGAACCAGTTTATATCAAGATTTGGGTAGGTAAATAAACGGCGGCCATGCCTTTTCCACCTATTCCGTCTCAAGCAAACATAGTGCATGTGTATCGGAAGCTCCAACGTCGGGTTCGATGTTATATCGCGGGTTTTAAAGCAGCCGGGTTTCCTAGAAGAAAAAAAGAAACAATTAATAACTGGGCACCAGCCAGGGCCTATATCGGTTTTGGCGCTGTGCTCGCCCTATTGTCCTTTACAGACATGAATAGAACCGTTCTAGTCTCAGCAATGACCACGACACGGTTCGCACCTCGGACCTAGCACATCTTGTTTTATCCCGTCCCCATGGAGAAACAATGTTCTTAGAACGCTCCATTGCTCGAACTATCGAACCATCTTAGAGATATACTCTCTAACTACTACAGGTGAGGCCGTGCTTCTCTGGCCTGTTAGAGATCCTGTACTTCTCTGTCCGTCTGGTGCTGTTAGAAGGAGGAGAAAAAAGGGAGAAGAGGTTAGAAAGGAGGATGGTGGTGGTGATGGGGGGAGGGGGAGGGGGAGGTGAAAAAGGAGACAGGAGACGTGAGAAAGGAGGAACCGAGGATTCTATGAATACTACTGGTGTCCGTATCAAACTGGATGGCGTGCTGTAGTATTTAAGCATCAGCCTGTCTATAACGTGCTGGTTTATATACAGGCCAACAAGTAGAATGCTTTTCTTGCCTCCCGGCTTTGTCACATGTCGTCCGGGAAGGCTTCCTAATGCGGGCACTCATATAGTCACGAGCTACCATTATTTTGACCGCTTAGCAAGCCGACAGGTCCAAAGCCAGAAGGCACGCTCAATATCATGCTATCAATCCGGCTAGACAGTCCAGAAAAAGCAAGATACAATGGCAGAGGGGACCCGGTCTGATAACACGCCAGGAAAATATGTGGCAAGTTCTTGTCCCAGCACGCCTATACCCTGGTGCATTAATATGTGTAATGCAACAAGAAATACTGACAACAAAACATTATGCATAGGCCAAAAGCAAAACGCAAGTCCCTTTATCTGGACCCCCGTTGAAGGCGGGCTACTTGCAGAACCGGAGTAGCTGGGAAGTTAGAATGTATCAATAACCCTAGTATGTGTAAGTGACGTTTCTAACCCTATTTCGTTTTACACCGGAACGGCCCCGCCAGAGAACACAACGAACTCGGACTGACTACTTACCTAAGTCTTGCTCCTATTCTCGCTTGCTTGTCATTGGCGAGAGGGGCAGTATGCCAAGCTTAACGCAATAGCGAGAAGTAAGGGAAGGATGTCTAGAGAAAGCTATCGACAATATGCGTACGCTTTTCCGCTCAGTATCAGGCCATTTTTATAGGAGCAAGGATATTAGCTTAGCAATGCTGATAAGGCAAGAAGCTTGGGTCATTATGAGACCATTCTGTCTTTTGAGTTAAAGTTTACTGTCTTGTTGCGCTATCAGACTTAGGAGCGGAACTAGAATACAGGAGACTGAGGAGAGAGAAAGTGGGTAGGCCTTCCTCCGCTGGTCCCGTCATCAGCGGCAAATCAATAACACCTGCATGTGTACATCTCGGGAAATAAAGAAGTCCGTCTCAATTTGAATTGTTGCATTGGCTCTAAACTCCGAACTATATTGCTGCTTTAGTGAAAGTAGCCTTTTCTGTACACTAAACAGCCGACCGAAGGAGGTCTTGGGCCATTCATGTACTTGTTCTCCGAGCCATCCATGCAACAGCTGTCCTCTTTTCGCCCGAACAACGAAATCTTAGCCAGCGCCATGGCAAAGACCGTAAGGTAGCAAGAGCTCTTGACCATATAACCATACAATTGACAACACCACAGCCGTAAAAAAGGCTTCCATAGGCAGACGGTACACTCTAGTCCGAAGGTGCGAGTCAAAGGGACTCTATGGTGCGTATCACTGAGGGGGGCAAAAGAGGATGATGGGGCTGGGGTGAGTGTGTCAGGCTGTTGGCCTGTGATTGTTATTATTTGCTGTATGCACAAATAAAACCCATTATTATGACTACTACCACACCACCCGAATTTGCAGAACTGTTGTCCTTAGTCTTGTAGAAATGGTCATTGGTCCGTCTCGTACACACGGGTCCAAAGCTACTCAAAGCCGGAAACAAATGGCTGGGATCTCAACCTTCTAAGAGCAAAGAAGGGGAAAAAGGAAAAGATCGGTGAGCTTGGTGTTGCGTGCTCGTCGTATCGCACAACGCAAAAAGTATGCTATTTTTATTTTTTATTGTGTGGGCCGCCGATCTCCAAAGGCCCCTCACCTCTCTCTTTTATCTCATTCCCTTTCTCTTCCGTGCGTGTGCGTGTGTGTATGGTGTATGTTTGTCCCCCCCCCCCCCCC
>MKGM01000032.1:33702-73953 GCA_002018265.1 Ceratocystis harringtonii | reverse complement strand
CCCCCCACGCCAGATTAATAACAAGAACCAGGACTACGCTCTATTTCGGTGTAGGGTAGGTGTAGACCGCCAGGTGTGTTTGGGAATGAATGGAGGGGCGTGTTGTACGTCAACAAGTCATGATACAAGCCTAGACTTGCAGTCAATGCTACAAGGGAGAAGAGAGGAAAGAGGAGGGGAGATGTGTAGGGCCTTGAGTCCACAAGTGGTACTTGATCCGACAGAAACTCCAAAATTATCTGGTGCAAGAAACCAATCACCACTTCATCTTCCTTTGGCTTGGCTAGCCTTTTGTGTTGTGTTGTGTGCAGTACAGTACAGGCCCTTTCTAGCCCTTGCTACCGAAAACACAATCCACCTTGAATCTAAACTGGAAGAGAACGTGATGTGCACAAAGTCTGGTACCGTGCTGCATCAGCGAGATTTTATATGCAGCATGGGATAACTTATTGGGTTTCAGGATGCTCCTCCAGCACAATACCACGCAGCATTGGGAAGTATCTTTTCATATACCTGTACTAAAATGACCAGGACATGTACACGCAAAAATACCTGAAAAAATGCTGAGGTACACATGTATGTATACATGTACTTGGGTACGGTTGGCTCTACAACCTGGTCATTACGTTTCTATCTTTGGCCTGAGAACTGCGGTCTGTGGTTATGCACAAAGAGGCTGGCACAACGAGCCCTGCATGTGCGGTTGACCCATAGAATCCCAGCCAGTATGGGGAAGGGAAGTAAGTGTTCGAGACACCTGAGAACAGTTTATTGTTTCCTTGGCTTCTCTATCCTGCATACTAGCCCCTCTCTACTCCTCCCTTCCCAAAAAGAAAAAGGGTATGTGTATGATATTCCAGTTTTGGCATCTTTAAGCTAGACTGAGCTCAACAGACGAGCCGTTGCAAGGGCATGCTCAAGCGCAAAGGAAAAGGAGGAGGAGAGGAGAGTCCAAGATACCTTAACTCTGGGTGGGGAAGGAGGGGAAGAGGGGAGACATTTTCTTGAGTAACCCCGCACGCTCTCCTTGACCGCTTCTTCTAACTTGCTCCTTGATGGCGTAGGAGAAAAGAAGGAAGGGAAAAGTAAAAACCAAGAGGCTTTTACCAAGCACCAGATTTGCACTGCGGGTAATCTCGACAAGCACCAGGCCAGGCAAGGCAAGGTGGAGGAAACCTTAGCCTAGTAGGAAAATCTTCTAGAAGGACCATAGACGAGATGAGATGGCAATGTACATATTAGCACCATTGTTATGTAGTGTAATCAGCCCTCCGACCCAGCCAGCATATGCATGATTGCACGTGCACACAATTTAGCTAGGCAACGGCCACACAGCAAAGTATAGCGTACCGGTAGATAGCCAGCGAAGTTCCCATTGCTTGCATGTAAGCGATAGCTGCAAGAGGAAACGAAGAGAACAAAGACCCCGAAAAAGAAAAAGAAAAGAAAAAAAAATGGCTCTCTAGCTTTAGCTGGCAGGGCAAAAGGAAAGGAGCTCCTAGGGCGGGTGGGTATTGTGTGTTAGTGTCTAGCTGTGTGAGCCCCTCCCCCTCGCCCATTATCTTCAGTTACTCCGGGTTTGAAGCCATCATATTATGTAGCCCACCGAAACAAATCTCAGACTCGTCTCAGGTTGAAGCCTCGTAAGTTATTTGTAAAGCCATCAAATCATATCACGGCAGCTGAGAGAGCTATAGCAGAGATAAACAAATAGCACGGCGAAGGAACGAACAAAAAGAGCAGGGACCCTATTCACAGAGGCCTATCGTTCTCTTGTCTATTGTTGCTTTTGTAAATGGTTGATCTTACAATGAGCCCCTAGTCTCCACTGTGTCTGTAGGGAAGAAGTACAGGACGAGGAAGACACGCTGCCGCACTGTAATGGGCCAAAACTTCTCCAGTGGCCTTTTTTTCTCCTAGGAGGCTTCTGGAAAGGTAGAAACCAGAGGGAAGGTGGTAGTGCAAAGTCCGTTGTTTCCTGTTCGGTTGCTTTATCTCCATAGTAAACGAACTAAGATTGAAAAATAGGTTGCAAAAAGTCGACGTATCTTGTTATGCCCTCTTTCTTCATGTCTTACAGGTGGAAAGATCGGGCTTAACAAGCACGTTATCTCCAGGGAACACGTGATACCATAATACAAATATGCAATTGCCTCGGGTGGACTCGACTCGACACATGACAAACGAAGTCGGCTATATTTTGACAAAAGGCAACTTCCTTATCTGACGCATCTGACCTGACATTCTCGCGCTGTCTCGTGCTGTGATAGGCGCCATGTTTGTGGTATTCTATGTTAACTCGGTTGGTTCATAGCTTTTGGCATGTTCTTGCCGCGCTTATAGCCAGCATTCAGTTCTCTCTATTACCCCACTTTACTATGGGCCACAAAGCGGCGATAGCATAGCGTGGAGGAGGAGGAAGGGAAGAGGAGAAGACCAGCCTGCTGCATGTGGATCCTAGTTTTGCGACTCTACAGCAAACAGGCAGCCGCTTTCAAGGGGCGACGCAGAACGGTCGGTCCCAGCCCTTGCACAACCCCGATGAGGACATCCTTCAGATTTGACCCATTGGTTCGCCAGCCCTCTAGCGCCCGCTGCTTGACCATTGAAAGTCTCGCCGGCGCCCATGATAACAGTTACAAGCCGCAAAGAAAGGAAAAAAGTCATACGGTGAGGCAACTTAGGAGGGCAGTGGATCCTTTTGTTGTTGTTCCTGGTGCACAGAGGCTTCGGTCAATTGTATGACAAGGGAGGAGAAGTGGAAAACAAGATAGGAAGAATGGGAAAAGAAGAAGACGTTGGTAAAAAGAAAAACTAACCCCCCTTCCCTCCAAGATGGAAGGGGTGTGTGTTAGTGTTGCTAGGTCGGCTTTTACAGGGCAACAAAAAGTCCAGCCGCTGTTTGACGGCCAAGCCAGGGTCGAGAGTCCTCAACGGTAGAATAAAAAGAGAATAAAACGAGCAAGGTGGTATTACACTCAGAAATGGCCTGACTAACAAGATTTCACATTTTCCACAAGATCCCTTCCAGGCAGAAAGATACAGACCGCTTTAACTTCCTTCTCACTTGGCTCCCTTGCTAGTTCTTTCGGCTTGGCAGGCTTGCCTTGAGAGCAGGACAAGCCAGGATATTTCATTGTCGCCATCATTCACCGCGCGCGCGGGAGAATAACAATAAAGGTTGCATTATAGGTGCAGACTTGAGCACACAGACATGAAGAGGGACCCGACACCACTATACCAAATCGAGAAGAACGAGGTCGATTTTTGTATGGGCAGTCTTTATCATAGATCTGTTCTAAGCAGTTCGGCAGGGTGTGTCCCTTGCATATGGAAGTTCTGGCTTGTCCCTAAATTACGGCAGCTGAGCAGGAGGGAGAAAGTTAGGGTTTGACACGGGGCTTTGAAATCATGGCCGTAGCTATCCATCTATTTGATTTGATTTGAATATATTCAAGGCCTACTGGAATCTCTGAGATCAAATGATGCGTCCATGTATTAATTTTTTTAGTTCTGGATGGTAAATTTGACTGTGGCATTTGATTGATCTCATCTTCGGCGGTACATTCGGCATCAAGCCTCCGATTTGATCAACTTGGAGTAGCAACGGCTGAAGATGGGTCATACATCTCTAGCCATGTAAAGATATCATTATTACGTTTTCTCAACACCTAGCTGAAGATTCAGCTTGGCTGTGCTTACGCATCGAGACTTATGACGAAGGGGGGCAGGATATTATATCAGTTGGGTTTGAGCCGTGACTCAAATTGCACTTCGTACTTGAGCGGGGCTGATAAGTAGATTTTGTATTGCAGTAGCTCCCAAGATGAACAAGATGCTTCCACAAGACAGACCAAGACTGCCATACTAAAGTATCGCCGTGTCCCAGCAATCACCCATATAGCCAGGCCAGATCCAAGGAATTTGCCAGTCTCTGCATCTTCATCTTCACTCTCATATCCTCCATCTTCGCTTCAAAAACCAACCGCTTGTCAAAATGTCTGCTTTTTCCCACCACCCAGCCTATTTTTGGACCGAAACAACTTGGCCTCATGCACTTCTCCAGGCGCCCATGCCCACTCCCAACTGGATCCTTGCTGTCACTGCCCATGCATCGTTTACCTGGGAAAAACTATGGCCGGTTCTCCGGCTTGTCTTGTACATGGTAGCGCTGAATAACCGCATATATACGGCCGTGCCGCAGTACTCACAGGCCTTCAAGCGCTCTCGCAGGATCTCGCTGTTGCTTCCCATACATATTATCCATGGTATGGTGCAACTAGCCCTCTTCGAGCTGCGTCGTCTGGGCTTGATGGCCAATACCGTCACCCTGCCAGAAGTCATGGCCTGCGTTTTCTGGGGTTGGTGTAGCTTGCTTCTCGTCAAGCCTCTACGTAGAGGACACCCGCAAAGTTCAAGGGCTTCGTACCAGCTTATAGCTGTGGCACGGCCCCTGTTAGAGGGCCTGTCGTGGTATAATAAAAACCCACTGCCGTACTTGATGTCAATAGCCTTTTTGGACTCGTTCGTTTGGGTGCGGGTACAGCTGAAGGCCTGTATTTTTGTAGGCATGAGGAACAACTCGCTGGCATATGCTTTGGCACTGCCGCTATCCGCTATCATCTCGCTATGGGCCTGGGGCTTCAGGTTTCCCGTATTTTTGTCAGTGGTGATGGTGGGCATCCCGCTAGTTGCTGTGTTTAACGAGCTTACTTCCCTTGTGGCCAAGCACAGATTTGCCGGTCAGCATGTGACCCTGAGCACCAAGAGCACGCCCCAGTCGCCCATTGACCTGGTGCTCTGGTGCTTGTTGAAGCTGGGGTTTGCCGACCTTGAGACGCTGAGAAGGCTTGTGTACCAAGAGGTATCGGAGTATGCCGAGCCAGTGGATGACGAGTACGGCTATGTGCCCCAGGAACTGATTACAGAAGTCCCGACCAAAGGTCAAGGCAAGGCGAAGCTTTTGTCAACAGAAAAATGAAAAAGGCTCTAATGCCGGGAAGACAAATAGTACGGAGTGACGAAGAGATAGCTGGGGTGGCTGTTTGCACAGTATTGTTCGACTTGTTTTCTTTTTCATCGTACTCCTCTTTTTTACAGCCATCAAACTTCGTTGTTGTTTTCATTTTTTTGTCTTTCTGTGCTCTAGATCTCTAAACCTAGTAAAGCCTATTAATTCCCAGTATATTCCGCTGCTCTAGCCCACCGGAAATGGATAATGTTGACTCTCTTCTCGTTTTTATTTCTTCAAGCGCCCTTGCCCTTGCTTCTACACCTTTCAACTAGGATTTGCACAAAACATTATTATGCACATGAAGGACATGAAAAAAGAGAGGTTGAACTTGTGACAACAACAAATTGTCGCCCGTTCGCGTCTTAATCTAATCTACTTTGCTGTATTACCCCCTAGTTTCTTTCAGTTCAGCGAGTTGACGATCCCGGCTTACCCTATCGGGCGGCGTACCGAGCAGGCCTCGATCTAGCCTCTGCTAGTGGCGTATGGACTACAGCACCCCCCTTTCTTACTTTCTTTGAGGCCTGATAAGCTGGCTGTGGTTTAGTGTCTACTGCTTAGCGTGGCCGCTGGCCTGAGTCTTGATAGACATAGATCAGAATCCTAAGATCTAGAGGGAGACAAGTTCCAATGAAACTTCAATGATAGCAAAGTAAGAAAGACATTGCCTAGTGCGGTAAGCCAGCTTCTCTAGTGCGCTCTGGTTGGTCCAGCAGGCTGTATAGCCCATCCAATCATATGTAATATAGCTTCTATAAATCCAGCCTTGGTCTCACGGGTATCGCGGGAGGGGCGATACGGCTAATGGAAAAGGTAAAAGAGTAGCGCCACCACTAGCCACAGCCAGAAACAGACTAGGTGGCTGTGATAAAGCTAGGCAAAGGATTTGATTTGATTTGAATATATTTAACGTCTACTGGAATCACTAAGATCAAACGACGCTGGACTGGTTACCGGACAGAATTAACCCTCCGCAAGGCTGACCACCGGTTTCGCTAGGCAAAGGAATGTTCTTTTTTTCTCCCTATCCAGCTTGTAAAGCTCGGCGCAGCACTAAGTCCAAGTATCCATGCTGAGCGGATATAAGGAGAGGATGGGGGGCTTAGGGAGAAGGAAGGCAGTAGTCCTAGGGTTATAATATAGACCACTCGCTATGCTTCGGGTTGACTTACACTACATAGCTTATTCTTGCTGTGAAAATACCAAAGAGCTGGGCAGCTTACTTCAGCTGAAAGCATGTCTGATTTTCGCAGTTAAATACTCAAGAAACGCCCGTTGAAGCTTAGCTCTTATCTTTCAATTTCGCCAATCTCAGCACCTCTTTGGAGGCCAAAACAAACCGTTGTTTTGATCTATTTTCTTTGTCATGTGTCGTCTTCCCCCCTTCTCTACGACTTTCGGTCTTACTGGTGTATCATAGGTCCTTTCTCCCACAGCTGACTAAGCCGTCTTGGTGCTAGACTAGCTCAGGTAGACCATATATCGAACAGTCTTTCGATGCCTTCAGTAATTCCGTTCTGGAACATGGCCAGAAGTATGGTGTGGGAGACTATTGACGCAGTAATCTTACCAGACTAACCTTTGTTGGCCCTATTAACACTGCGACTCGTAAAATGAGGCAACCCCATCCAGCGGCTCTAGTGGTGGACGGGCGAGCTGAGCCGTACTAAAATATCACCAAAGGCAGCAAGCAACATGAGCTCGACACTCTCATGTCACAGTATATTACGACGCCTTCTTCTCCATTCATGGAGTGGTGTCATGCTATCCTTTCACGCAACAATTTCTGACTCGTGCAGATACTTGGACTATCTTGAAGCTACTTAGGGCTGCTGGTTGGGCAAATACTTCTGTCATCTTGCATGAACGTGTTTCAATAGTGCGGTATAGAAGAATGGATGTAGCTTCTGCTGCTGTGTTGTGTTATCCCTGCTGAGCCTTGAGTCACTTGAACGAGAAAGAGAGAGAAGAGCACAAGACATGGAACCCATGGATGGACTGGCTCTCTGCAGAGTACGTACTTGCCAGGCAAAGGAAGAAAGAGGAAGAAAAAAAGAGAAGAAAAAAAGCAAAAAATACCCCCAATCTCAGACAGGGCTAGTCTTTTTCCACTAGCTGCAAGTCTAGTACGAAGGCTAGCTAGCAAAAAGAGAGTTGGCTCCCCTTGTCCCCAAGTCCATAGCCGTGTTTCCCATCTCATCCCATGTCATAGTTCCCAACATTTACCAAATCCAAAAGCATCTCTCGGAATGAGGCGAGAGCACAGACGTTAGGGTTACTGCTATTCGAGTTCCAATAGTCGCCTAGTGAGGTGAGCATAAAAACAACAAACAACAAACGTCCAAGCTTTTGCTGTGGACTATGTCTATGCTGCATAAGGAACGTCTGTTTTATGCTTGGACCCTTCGGGGCTTTCACGCGCACAAACAATGCATTGCGGGTAGACGCCCAAAGACAAAGGACAGAAGCTGACGTGCAGCATATTTATTTGTGTTGTGCACGCACAGTTGAGCCCGGGCTTCTGCCGGATAGAGGGGTGGCCTATGGAGGGGATGGATGCTGGCCTGGCTTTAGCAGTAGCGCCACTTCACCCTAGTGAAAGAAGCCATGGCTGCTGGGTGTAAGGACCCCGGAATTAAGCCACGAGCCTATCTTTATGGCCTATGAACTAGAATCCGGGCCATCTGTGGAGCGAGCCATGGAAGGGTTATGATCTGGCTTGACTTTGGGGACCAACTAGCCTTTGGTCTAGTCCTGGCACGCGCGACCGCCCCAAGTGCGTCTTTTCCTACTTGAAGGGTTCTTCTTGGGACCGATAGTCTGGAACCAGAGGACAAAAAGAGGGGGTGGACAGTGTAAATCTTGGGATGGAGGAGCTCTTCTTTTTGCAACCGCGTATTTGGCAAATTGCGATTGGCTTTCTTTTCTCTGTTCTTTTGGATCCTGTCTATATGCTATAGAGCCAGAAAAGAGAGGAGGGAAAGCAAAAGCCATTCATTATTGACAGGCTATCCCGGGCAAGTTACTGGGTGGGGAGGGAGGAGGAAAGTAGAAAGAAGAAGAAGAAGAAGAAGATTAGGAGGAGGAGGAGGAGAGAGGAGAAGCAGAGAGGCTTATTGTTGTGAGAGCAAGGGCTCGGCAGATGCACCCTGATAAGTTTCACTGGATTTCGTATCAACGTGGCAGAGTGGGGCTTCAAGATGGGGAGAGGGGGAGAGGGGGAGAGGAGGAGAGGAGGAGAGGAAGGGGAGAAGGAGGATGCAAGAGGAGCGGGCTTAATATGACAGCGGGCGTAAGCTTGAGTTTCTATCTTGTAGGGAAAACCTATAGTAAAATCCAAGGGTAATGAGAAGTCTATCATGGGCATGCTGTACATAAACAAAGAACTTTTGAGTTGGAGAAGTGGGAAGGCCGATATTGCAATGGGCTTGTTAGACGGAGAGAAGAAAATAACACAAAAAGGCCTCATTTCGCAGGCTGTTTACTGAGGGAGGAACACATATAGCGCTCTATTACTATGGCTATGGGTGGACGTATTGGACTTCGCAGTCTGACAAAGCAAACAAAGGGAGAGGGGGGAGGTAGTGCTGGGGGTCTGGTGTAGAGACAGAGTATCGAGCATCTAGGGCCTAATGAAGCATAGAGTACAGTATACGGCATACAGTAAATAGTGTAAAGTACAGACGGGGTTTTTCCTTTCAGATTTTTGTAGATGTTGTTTTGTATTTCTTTTTTAATTTTCTCCTAATTTCTAATTTTCTTTCGTTTTCTTTGACTATTTCTTTCATGTTATTTTCTCTAATGTTTTACCCCAGCGACCACTGGTGATACTTGAACGGCTTGCATCTCGGTCGACTTTACACTCGCTCTTGTTTGATTGTATCTTTTCTTGGCCTTAATGCCATTTTAATCAGCCTTTATTGCATATCTAAACGGTGTAGTCTCGGAATAAAGAAAAAAAAATATTACAAAAAAAAAAAGCCCGCCACCAAAATCCTGCTAGCTTGCCTCTCTGCTGCTGCTCATTTCATTGCCAACACAAAGGCTGTAGCTGTAGCGGATTATAATGGCTATATCGCCTCCAGATATACTAGCAACACGCCGTTGAAACACTGGGGCTTGCTGGGATTTCTGAGGCTTCTAGGATTCTGGGTCTTGAAGCACCTCAGAATCAAGGTCGTAACTATGCCTTTTTGGGTCTGGTAGCAGGCTTGGCGAGGGCTTTGCTAATTCAGGTATCCCAAGCATAGCATACAACCCCCTCAATATTCATTCATGACTTGTTAGTCGCGCTTGTGACCGGTACCTAGAGAAATGAAACCGGTTGCGTCGATATTCAGTCACAAGCCCGTGATAAGGCCGCCCGCTAACTTGGCTTTTGCATGTCTTTGATTATTATACCTTTTTTTCTGTCTCCCTTCCCTCAGGATCTCGGTTTTGTAAACGATCCGAATACATAGCCAGCTTGCCGGTCCCGCGCTAAAAAAGCACAAGTCGGAATGCGCATCAGACACTGTCGGCTTCGGCAGTACACACTCCCTGGTTTGTCTGGTTGAGGGCATATCCAGTAGATTAGTGCAGAGACACGCATATCAGACCGGATGCAAGTTCGTCAGAATCCACATCCGCAGGATGTTGAGCGGTTTAATGCTTAATGCATTGTAGAGACAAGTCCAAGCAAGGAATGCGCAGGAAAACAAAAAACACGTCAACATGTCATGTCAATGTCATCCAACCAGGCCAACATGGCATTGACGGATGCTTCTGAGCTCCTCAAGCTTCGGATGGCTTGATGTAGTTGGCTGTCTATCGCTGGCCGTGCCGGCTACAGGTGGGTCTTTGACAATGTTTCAAACATACACTTGAAGACATACAGACAGATAGACAATGCTATTTGCAGGCGGGTCGGCTTTTTGCATCAAGTAGATATGGCGTAATATGGGATTACTGTGCTACAGCCCACATGAACAAAGCTCGCTACCTGGTTGGCTAATATTGTCGCATGATTATTCACCGGCCCTCTGCAAAATAGAAAAACTACCAATTCACACCGCCACCGTTGTCTTTGGTGTTAAGGCGAGCGTGTGTGGGTGTGATATCCCACTTCTCAATAGCAAACAGGCCCCATCGCTGCTCAAGTAAAATGGGCAATGCTACCAACCACCCTCCCGCCATTTGCAGAGAATCTAGAATTAAAATGGTATTCTAATATTAAAACGACACCTTAGAGGCTCGCTACGCCAAGGTCTCTCTCTATTAGCCCGCGCGGGTTCATCCTTTCATGGTCCTCCGGCAAACCAAACGGCTCGAGATAACAGGCAATGTATTCAAATATTTAGCTTCTGGGCTTGGCTTTACTGGGGCATGGCCAGGGGAGAAGATAGGATGCCCATTTTCAGTCCTAAGGAAAATGGTCGTAGGAGAGGTCCTTGGAGCTGCAAAGAACCCCAAACGAACATGGTGAAAGCCTCTTGATCTTCTCTTTTACATGCCAAATAGGGCCTAGTAGAGTAAATAGACGATGAGAAAAAAAAAGAAGAAAAAAGTGCCTCTAAGCCTAATGTAAGTCTGCCTCGATCTTCAGAATCTTAGCCAAACTACAAAGTAGCACTACAAGGCCGATCGACTTATTACAGGAGCCCCAAAGCGGCAGATCTCATGGAACGCGAATTAACAGTGTCATCTAGACCAGATCGACCAGAGCCATAAGCCCATGATTTGGGTAGAAGATGGGCCAGTTGAGGCGGCACAGCATGCAGTAACATATTGCGACTCAAACCATGCTACTATCCCCATTTCACTCACTCGCCACCCATCGTTGGGGAATACTGAGTTTCATAGTGCAGGCAGGTTGACGGCACAAAAAGGGCCCGTTTTGATTTGATTTGATGTAACTTTTCTTTCTTACACGAATAAAGAAAAAAAATATTGTCCCAGGTGGGAGGGGGCTGTTCTCGTCACCGAGCAAGTCAGCCCGCTCCCTACCTTTGCCTTTATCGGGCTATCTGTTTTGGGATTAGGCTTTCTATTCCCCCTCAGGGTCCTCTTCTCCTCTGTTCAGTCCCTAGCCTGAGTTGTGGATGGGCCAGGCGCCATTACTCACCCTCCTCTGTCTATTTTGCCCGCACTGCTTATCTCCATAGCTAAAAATAAATGGGCTAAGCTTGTTTTCCGACCCCCCCCCCCTACTATTAGCCCATATTCCAAGCTATCCCGGTTTAGCTTGTTTCTGTAATCCTGACTAGGCCTACAGCAACAAAACTAAAAGTGACTGATTGAATGGGCTGGGCTCAAGTCGCCGCCCTGTGGGCTAAGTGAGAAGCCCCCATTGCTACTCTCCCTGTGTAGGAACCGATAAAACGGATTCAACGAGGAGAGGGGAGAGGGAATGAAGTAAAGGGAAAAAAAATAAAGGAAAAAAGGCTGTTGAAACTAGCATTCTCCCCACCTTTGTCTTGTTGCCAGTCCCAAGGCTCAGGGGCTCTTGTCTGACTTGATCTAGCTGCTGGTGTGAAACCTGCTAGTACACTAAGAACGTGGTGGCTGCTTTCCTTGCTACTTGCTTTCGCTGAGCGAACCCGGAAGGCCTGGCTGCTATCAGCTCCCCTACCCAATCACACACTTTACGCTTACCCAAGACCCCGGGTTGAGCGGACCACTGCTTACTCGGCTGTGCCCTCTGTGCTAGATATACTACTACTTTCAAATGCCAAAATACCCAGCACAAAGCCCCCTAGAATGGGCAAAGACGAGCCGCGGACTTGGAATAGGGAAGGGGGCCACATCACCGATCACCAAGATCAAGTTATCGAATCAGCCAGCTCTTGCCTTCGTCTCCCGTTGATTGAGAATGGTCATGGTAGGAAGGCCTAGTGAGCCACATACAATCGTACCAGGATTGCCAAGAACCGTGTTTGACGGCCGCAGGCTCGGATAACGACATCATGTAAGTTCCGAGGAGGCACGCAATCAGCCATTTGGGTGGAGCTGCTCTGCTCTTCCCCAGTCTCTTTTCTCTTTTTTGGCCTCTTTTATTGTGGGTCATGACGACTATGGTCTAGGACAATCCCAATCTATCGACCTTGGTGCTTCTGATCAAGATACTCGTGTGAAATATCAAGACAGGGGTCTGCCTTGGCTCAGACTGAAAACATAGGCTGTCCGTGTGCCTCTTGGCTGGCCCTTCTTTCCACATTAGCCACGACCTTGCCATGTCGTGTTTGCGGGGTTCTACCCATCCACCAAGCCTCATGCCTGCGGTCTACCCAAGGCCTAGGCTGGCGCTATCGTTCGATAATCACACCCTGGCCCTTGCTCATGTCGTAGTGTTCTCCAACCCTCCAGCCCTCTACCCACACAAGAGAGAGACAGGGAGGTCTTACCATAATGGAACAAGTGACAGGGGATCATCTTTTATGCTTGCTTCTTTGCCTGATCCACAAGTTTGTAGCAAGTTGTGTGACTTTTTGGTACAAGCTAGGATTCTCCACCTGTAGCCTAGCTAGCACACAGCAGAGCAAGAGAAACACATGCAAGGCTGCATTTCGGTAATGTTTCATGCTGCATTAGGGTGGGTGCTGTAGGGAAGGATGGGGCCAATCACCCCATTAGCCTTTGGCTACTCCGTTCTGTATGGCTCTGCAGCTGGCCGCGGACCGCTAGTACCGGCCTGACAGCTGGCAGACTCGGGTTCCTGCAAAACGGAATGATCCGAACTCGCTTGGCAAAAAGAAAATAAAACAAACACAAAAGGAAAGAGCGTCTAGCGTAATTGCCCAGTAGCATACCACGAGGACGTTCTTGCCTGCACCAGATTGCTGCCCCAAACTCTTGCTCTTCATGTTTCAAGCAAGCGGTGTTCCCTACGCGTGCTATACACACTATAAATTATGGGACTGGCTTGAGAAAACATCGATGAGCACAAGCAGATGAAACCTCCCTCCGCACCAACACGAAGTGACGAACTCCTCTTCTTCATACACGTGTGGGCATGGGGCCGCCGATGAGCGGACAAGGCCAGACACGACAAGGAAACAAGAAGGAAAAAGAAAAAGAAATGGACGACGAGCGAGACCCATTGCCAAGACTTCCAAACATTCTATGTCTCAGTCACATAAAAACTAGAGGACTAGGGGAAAATGGAGATAACAAGAGAATGTGAAAAGAACGACTGTAGAACAAATCCTAGGATTTTGGGAGCAGAAAAGGAGACAACAACGAATCATAGACGAAGGGTAATTTCCGACACGTTTTGAATGTCCTATTCTTGGATACACTGCCTATCCTATCTTGCACCGGAAGCTGGTCATTTCCGGCATCTTTTATCTCTTTCTTTTTCCTTGCGAGCTAGTCTTTCCCTCGTGCCACTATCCTCAACTCAGATCAACTGCAATTTGCTTCTTTCTTCTCCACTCAAGATTCCAACGTAGCCAAGAGCACAAGGGAGGGATGGAGATAGCCAGGCTCAACATGAAAAAGGCGAGTTGCGATGGCGGTAGTAGCGGATTTGAGGTAGGGGTGGGTGTGAAAGTGACTCCAAGCTCCCATGCCACACTCGCATGTGCAGCCTTTTTGTCTTTAGCATCAGGTCAAGCGAAGACAGACGTCTGTAGTCTAAAAATTGCCGTCTAGAGCGATATTCATGATGTAAGCACTGATGATGCAGTGCGGTGTGTGCTGTGTGCTAGCACAAGATTTAATACCGATCTTCTAGCGCCTCTCTTTGGTACATGCGTATGAAAGCCAGATCATTTCCCTTCTTTACTTAACGAGCAGCAGCGCTTGGGAGATACTCACAACTAGTGATATTCTTCGGCTTAGGCGACCCGAAGTGCCTTCCTACAATGGCAAAAGCGGCAGCAATATTCCCAAGAGCCAGCTAGAAAAGTAACAGGCAGTATGGCGAGGGGCCAACTGAATCTGATGTTGGTTTCACGTTGCAGGAGACAAGCAAAGTAGCATGGGGGAAATAAAATAAAATATATAAGAGATCCCGAAAATAAAGAACAGGGGAGAGGAGACAAGAATGAGAAGAGAAAAACAAGCAAAAAATGGAAGGGAGCTAAGAAACAAAGATTACATCCCAGCCCACCGCCTTCGTGTCCACACTAGGCCTTTCAGATGGCGACGACACTGCCAAGCCTGCCCATGAGAGCTTCGTAGTCACCAATGCTTCTTGTTGGGCTGCTTGCCCGTGTTATTCACGCAGACTGCGACACTGGCCTACTCGTTTCTTTTCAAGCTCGAGCTTTCCGCTTGTAGAATTTTAACCTTGATTGACATCAGCACCATCTGCGGCTGCCACCATTCTCCTCTACCATATGCTTTCTGTTCTGTCCTGTTCTATTCTGTCCTATCCTCTGCTTAGCACAGCAGCTGCGAGCATCTTGACAAGCCAGGGAAACCCTGAGCTCTAGTGGCTCGCCTTTGAACCGAAATGGCCATCTCTGGTAAAGCCTAACAAAGCGGTGTAGAATGTCGTGCCGGCCATGGTGAAAGATGGCACATTGTGATTGGCCCTTCCCATCCATGGTGCAACGGAGAAAAACAGGGCTTCATGATGGATATCTAAAACGAAGGGTACCTTGACGCCCGCATGCAAACAAATAGAAGAAGGAAAAATACAAAAAAGAAATATAAAAAGAGCACAAAAGTCTGGCTCCCAAAGTTTGGTTCGCATGGGGCCATGACATGGATCCAGGTTGAGAAGAACGGTCGAGATTAAAACACAGTCGGCACAAGACTCAGAAAGTCTCACATTTTCCTGCACATTCGGTATGTCTTGCCGAATGTTTCCTGAAGGTGGTCCGAAAGCGCCGAAAGACACAAAATAAGCCGGAAAATCATGTTTCATGGACGCAGAGAACAGCGAGTGTGCGATGAATTTTATCGTGAAACGCAATGGGCCCAAAGAAAAGAAAATGAAGGCAGAAACACGTACAAAGCAAACACACCCACTCAAGGGCTTTTAGTATGTGCGTGCATTCACTTGCGCAAGCCCGCTATCCACAAAGCTAGATCAGTGCTCGCCACGCTGCCATGCCAGTGCCATGCGGGGGTGGATGAACTATAGTAGGATACAGTTATGGAGACGCTGCAGCAATTACGCAAAAAAGGAGAGACAAGAAGAGCCCTATAGCGGATTCCTGTTATAGACAAACTCCAGGCCGCAGTTTAGAGGTGAAGTTGCTATAGTAGAGCCTCTTATAGCAGACGACCCCAATGGCCAATCCTAGAGCTAATACGCCTCTTCCTCCTTTCGGACGAGATTATTTGACTCGGGAAGACACGGGGCAGAGGAGAAGAAAAAGAGGAAGAGGGGAAAAGAAAAGCCACCAGGAAACTAACCAACCCCTAGCAGATTCCCCGTATTACGCTGGAAACTAGAGACGTGTACATCTGACCTATCATCGCAGTGGCCATGAGGAGCGGAAAGAGGAGACGGCCACCGGCTTATTTTTATTTACTGATTTTTCCCTATTGTTTTCTCGCGTAGTTCCCTCATGGCTAGGGTTTCCGAGGAACTTTGTGAGCTTGGTGGATTGCTGCTGCCATCATGTGCAATGCTCATATCCTCTCATTGTTCGCTTGTAGCATGCATAAACAGAAGTAAACATGGCCGAATTGATCAACCATAGCAAGAGGAAAAGAGAAAAGTAGACCCCAATCAAGAGCGGCGCGCTCGGGCGTTGGCCTTTTTTGTACTCGTGCTTCTGTGCTTGCTGGCTTTGTGCTGCTTGGCTTGTGCTTTATGCTTTCTTTTTCTTCCTTTTTTTGTTGGTGCTCTCGCCCCCCCCAGACTTTTTTCCTCTTTGTCTTCCTTTATACATTGTCTAGCACGCGGGCTCACAGAGCTTTTCTTTTCCCATGCCAAGTCCTAGCGAATCACAGTGCACATACACACACACACACACACACATTCTCTCTCCCTCCCTCACACTTGAACCCAATCAAACTTGTAGTCGCCACAATCGCATATACATCACAGTCGTGCCGCAATGCAACCAGACTCGGGGCCCTATGGCCACCCAGCCTCTTCCAGACTCCATCTTGCATCTTGCTGATTCCTTGCATCAAGCCACATCACTACACCGCTGCACAAATTTGTTGACTGGGATCCAATTATGTCCACCTCGTGCTCAAGGTTATACGCCCCAATCCACAATTCCAAATTGTGTCCAGTACAAAGTCCCTCTCCCCTCCCTGTGTCTCTTGGGATGCATATTCCAGGAACATGATCCATCTAGGTGAGTGTATAGATGTTGGTTCAACCCATTTCTTTGTGTTTATGGCTACAATAAAAAAGTCACCCTCGTAGCAGCCCACTCACTACTCTAGGTCTCTCTTCCCCCCTCCACCATCACCACTTTTATTCAAATTTATTACAGGACGTAGAGCTCGCCAGGGGGAGGGGGGCGGACTAAGAGAGGAGATACCAAACACTGGGTCATAGCTCTTGTAAACCAATAATACACAAGCCACAATTCATCCATAACTCAGCCTACTTAGGATTTATCAAACTTAATCATCTGTCCTAAATATCAAAGGGGCTTAGCATAAGACAGGCCTCGCTCATAATAGTTGTGAGCAGAGAGCAAGAAAAGGATTTTGCACTAGAAGATGAAGCCTGCCCCATGGCAAAGTACCAAACAACGACGGGGATGTTGCTCTCTAGTTTTATTATGTCCCCTGGATACGAAATGAGATGGGAATATGCATAGAGCATAGACAAGATGAGAGGATCAGGCGTTCATTATTTCCTGCTTCTTCATCTCGTGTACAATGGGGCAATACAAGATTGAATTTGTGTTTATCCATTTCAGGACGGTGGCTGCAAGATTGTATGCATTGCGCATTGGGGGGTTTTTTTTCTTTCTTTTTCGTTGATGGCTTTTGTTCTTGTTGAGAACTTTGCTATCGACCAGGTGATCCCTGGATCTAGACACCCCTCCCTCCTTCTTTATCTTGGTGCAGACCGGCGGTCTGATATGCAGAAAGCCCTGAGATCACCAGAGCGAAAGACAACATGTCTTTGAGATCAGAGTGGGTATTTCTAGCGCCATTACATTGGCGTTCGGCCGAGTTGTCTCCAACTCGACTTCAACTGGCCCTCATCACGTCTTGGTTCACGAGACTCCAAATAGAGAAATCCCTGAGGCTGAGATGCGTAGCTTGGGGCGAGATTGGGACTGGCAAAGAAAGATTAATGTCTATAGCATGCATGCTAGTACATACGCATACACATGCATGCATACTTTGTATTTAGCGGCTATAGCAATTAGCGTCGTTTGCCTGCACAGTACAAGCACTTGCAGTAGGCATCTTGCGTGCTAAATCGGGTCTGTCGGCGAGGAGACAAAGAAGAAAAGGAGCTGTTATACACAAGGGTTTGGCATTATTGTCTTAGGGTACTCTCTCGGGCCCTGTTGGGACAAATCGCCGTACGATACGATGCTGTGCTGTGCTTTGCAATAGCTAGCTGGTGGACCTGGGACTATTTCCCTTTGTTTACCCCAGGATGTGTGTCTGCATGTGTGTGTGGATTGCCAAGCAGACCAGACTTGAACTGACCTTATGCTGGCCCGTCTCGGGGTTCTCTGTGTTTGCAGGCAAACTTCCCGTCAATAGTTTAATCGCCACGAATCCCGCCCAATGCATTGCCAGCCTAACATTATTGCATTGAAATGAGCTCTCATCTTCACTAGCAAGGCAGACTTTTGGGCCTCTACAGAATAGTATAATCTCACACCTCACTTGCTAAATGCGAGAGTCCAGCCAAGTGCCAAGCACGCACTAGGGCCTACTGATTCTGCTGATGAACTAAGAGGCCCAGAAAGCTCTTAGTGGCGTGCTTTGGAGTGGCTTGCAACTCTCCTTGAAGTGAGTGAGTATGAGACATGAGAGGCAAAAACAGGGCCCGGCAGTTGTTTCGACTTGATCTTAAGCCAAGTTTTGGTCAAGTCCCAGGAGAAAGGATAGTGCAAGACAAAAGCACGTCAGCTCAGTCAGTATTGGTGGTGTGATGGATGTGTGATGGGGGTGCAGCGTGTAAATGGAGTAGCGGGCAGGGGGAGAAAAAGGGTTATCAAAGGAGATAGTGAATGTGACGATGGATCCTTTCTGCTTGAGTCTTGACGGACTTAGTGCTATATTGATTTAGGTTCTCCTAACTTTCATAATTTGCCCCCATTGGCCATTGGCCGTGTGCAAGAAGGAAGCAAGAAAAAGAAGAAGCGAAAATACAGTGAAAAGAAGAGGAAAAAGAAAAGAAAACAAAAAGCAAAAGAGAGAAAGAGAGAAAGAGAGAAAGAGAGAAAGAGAGAAAGAGAGAAAGACAAAAACAAAAACAACCCACAACAGTACCAACCCTTGCTTTCTGACATCATCATCATATCCTCATATCCATACCATACCCACAGGCATAGCATCGTCATCGGTGTCGTTGTATGGCACATTCCCCTCCCCTGGCGTCGTTTGATCTCTGTGATTCCAGTAGACGAAAAATAAATTCAAATCAAAATTCCCCTCCCCATCCGGGGCTTCCATCCTTTCTTGCCCAGCTTCTAAGGCGGATTCCCAATATTCTACCGAGCGGCATTTGTAGATTGCGACATGTCCAAGGGGAAACACCGAAAGCAATAGCGTCGTTCCTCGCTCGCCGATTGGATTTTATTGCATGGCGAAAGCTACAGAGTCCAGCGGGTCCTCAGACCCCCTCCTATTGGGAGAAGGGAAAAAAACACTGCCCATTCGGCCTTGCAAGCATTACATTGTCCGGCTTAGCTGTGCACTAAACGTGGGACTTTTACTTGGCTAGCGCAGATATACTCAAGACTTCATGCATAATGCCATGTTATTTGCTTTTTAATTTCGTTTGTCACGATGGGATTGCTACTGTACACAACATGGAAGCAGAATAGAAGACTGTTTCTGGTAAGCAAGGGAGGACGAGGAGCCCTTATTATTAAGTTGGGCTAGCTCAGTTCATGCAATAGAAGGCCGTCTATTTAGCAGAAAGAAGGGAAGGGAAATGAGGGGAGGGGAAGGTTGTGTGTGGGACAACAAATGGGACCAACACAGAACTCGGGCCGGGCTTCTGCAATGTACTGCACATGCAACATAGCACATTACTTACATACAGACACACACCAACATATTTTCTTCTTTTGAGACATACACCTAAACCTACACCGCAATCATCAAGTCTGTATTGTGCAACCATGCAACCTCAGTTTAAACAGACAACATCTTAATAAGTTGTCAAGCTCCAGGCATAATTTACCTGGTACAGCGAGTTGAAGATTTTGGTACTGTCATACCACCTCCCCGCCCTCCATCCCGCCATATCACCACCATGGTTTGCAAACAAGGAACAGACAAAGATACACAGGCAGCCTGGTTTAGTTCTTGAATTTCTCGTGTGTAGCCTCATGGTTGATGTCCTTGGGTATCAAACGAAATTTGGGTCATGGGGGAGGAAGGGGGCAAGGGATCTTGCGGCCCGGAGAAAAAAAGTCACTAATCTCTTTTTTTTTTCTTTTTCTTTCCTTCTCCATGTCTGTTCTTCGCTTCACGGCAAGCCAAATGCCGCAAGTGTATGGCCCAGCTCAGCAAACGCCATTGCTTTTTGCAACTGGCCAAAACGCTGAGAGAAAGAAGGAGAACCCCTCCCCAGAGACTTGGGCCGAAGCCGAATGCGTTGACCGGAAACACAAATGGCAGGCACACATTATGACCTGGACATGGCAATTTACATACGGTCGCCTACTATCAAAGTTGCGACGAGTTTTTCTTTTCTCTTTTCTCTTTTTTTCTTTTTTCTTTTTCCTTTTTTCCTTTTTCCTCTTCTTCTTCTTCTTCTTCTTCTTTTCCTCTAGCTCACCCTGGTTTCTGCTACATAACTTACAAACGGCCAAGGCTCTAGGGGAATCTCACTAGGCCCAATATGTCCTAGACGACTAAGGGAGAACCTGAAGCCAACAGTGCCATTCTTCTTTCTCCGCGACGCTTTGTCCGGAGAGACCAGCCGGACTGGGCTGAAAAGAAACAAGTTGAGACCAGCAATTTTATCTTCCTGAACACTGCACTAAAAGTCCTAGTGCTGTTTTGAAGCTATGTAGATGCTAACGTTGATTTGAAAGGGGGAACACACGAGAAGGGGGGGCGAGGGATGAGGACCAGAAGTAAGACTAGGCTTTTTCTCCATCTTAGCTCTCTTTGTTGATGGCATCGCCTGTTCAGCTTGTCTCTTGATCTGTTTTAATGAAAATCTCATGTGGCAGAGACACACAAGAGAATGCGGCGAGGCTAACTGCGTAAAGATCAAAGGGCTGGGCTGCTAGCGTTTGGCAAACACGAGCCAGAAATGCAAAGGCTAAGAAAGAGAGAAGAGGAGAGCCGTGACTAACATGGCACCGCAAGAAACATCAACTGTAGAACAAACAGTGGTGAATGGGGTGGTAACCATAGAATACTGCATACTATGTCAAAGCGGCTTGTCCTATAGCTATTAAGCGGCCGCATCGGAGCGAACTACTACGTTTGATGTTATCTTTCAGTCATCTCCCCATTGTTTTGTACCTGGATCTCCTTTCTTCTTAGGTGTCTCTAATTCTTTTTCCTGATTATATCCGTTTATATATGCTTGTAAATATGAAGCTCCAATAAGCCCTAGAAAATGACGAAAATTTAAAAACATGCAGGTTTGATACAATCAAGGACAGTTGCAAGGGAAAGGGAAGGAAAGACAAGAGAGCATCGCGGATGTGCCGAACCTCTTTCCCATTTTTGCTTCTTCCTTGGTTGTTTCTGAAAAAGAACTCGAGTACCTTCCTGATAAGATCGAGTCTTGGACTCGAGGGCTTGCCGCTATCCGGAGAAGCAACTGCCCTATGGGACATCTGTTTGTACTAAGGCAACTGTACCATTAGAGAAGCAACCTAACCATCCGCTCCTTTCTGTCTTCCTCTGGACTTCTCCTCCTCATGTATGCTGCTTATCCTAATGTGGGAAAACACTATAGTTGCTGGTAGAGGGCGTACATGCCCCATTCCGTTTTCGACATTATTACTGAGGAAAGTAGATGGGAAAATAAAACAAGAAGAGCTGTGTAGATACGCCTCAACGTATCCTACTCTTGGTTGTCGACAATGAATGCTGGCGTCATTTGTCTGGCTATACATAAAATGCAATAAAATCCCTCGTCGTTTGGAGGTTCTTTTGCGACAAAAAAAAGAGTCTCTACTAAGTACGTACATCTTTCTTGTTTTTGGCCCTGCCCTTGACCCTTGGCCAACGAGAAAGAAGAAGAGAAGAAAGAGGGACTTAAAAGTCCCTAATACCCCAGTGAATCAGTTGCCTTCATGTATGTCTAGCTTCTCACAACCTTCTCGTGAAGTGCTTGAGGGCTTGTCTAGGGCAAGGTCTACATGTATGGGAGACTAGATTTGCGCCTCCCCCGTACATCTTAGATCAGGACTGGAAACTCCTGTAGTCGTAGTATAGTGGGCAACAAAAAGAGACGAGGAGGAGGAGAAGGAGGAGCAGGATGAGGAGGAGAGAGAAAAGAAAAAAAAAGGCAAGATTAAAGTATTGAAAGAAAGAAATGAATAATATTGGTCATATCAATATCGATAAATAACACAAACAAGTATCGATTAAATACAGACCTTGTTCTCCACATCCCTGATCCATTCAAATGAGAGAGAAAAAAGGAAAAAAAGAAAAAGAAAACGTTTTTATCAAGCTCAAGCAATTCCCGGACGCCCCCCCCCAGACTACAACCCATGCATTCTTCCCCCTTCAATCCCTTCAATAAGTGAATGGCTTGTTTCTCGTTCTGGAGTTGAGTTGAGTGGAGAGTTGAGAAGGAGGGGGAGGGGAGGAGGAGGGGGGGTGTGTGAAGTGGTCGTAGTATGCATTTTCTGGCTAAAGGTATATATTTTAACCTTCCCTGCATCTACCTTTCTCACGAGTGTTATTATTTCGTGCCCACCATCATCACTTGTCTTGTTTCTATATTTCTATATATCTTCCATCACCCGCTTATTCTTTTCCTCATTCTCCCTTTCTACTCGGTCCATAATCTAGCTGAACTCTCCAGTCTCCCTCGTCAAGACATTCCTCACCAGTCTCTCTTTTTATCTTGTTTTTTTATTTTATTTTCAAAGCCCAAGTCGCTTTTACTTAGTTGCCATATTCATACGTTTACTGCTCTTGATATCACGTATATCTATCCAATATTCTATCCTTTTGCAACTTTCTTTGTCCATATATATATATACCTTCTATACTTTGCTCTTTTTCCTCTCGGTCATATTCTGTACACCAAGACATCTTTTCTGTATATTTATACATATATCCTTACATCCCTTGAACCAAACGTTTTTGGGCTTGTCTCAGTCACCCCACCTCGCTACATCTCCCTTCATATTCTTTTTTCTTTCCATCTACCGCAGCAATGGAACTCATGGAGCTTGTCGAGAACGAGCCCACTGCCCGCCCTTTCCAGTGCGATTGGTCCAACTGCAACAAGGTAAGACATCCTGATTGAGCAATAGGTTGGTTAGCCGCAGCAACACTTGTCTAACACTACCCACAGTTCTTCAACCGCAAGTCAGATCTCCAGCGCCACTACCGGATACACACCAACGAGCGGCCTTACTCTTGCATGACTCCTGGATGTGGTAAGAGCTTCATCCAGCGCAGTGCTCTGACTGTCCACATTCGCACACACACCGGCGAGAAGCCTCACCAATGCCAGCACGTTGGCTGCGGCAAGCGCTTCTCGGATTCCTCCTCCCTTGCTCGCCACCGTCGCATCCATACCGGAAAGCGGCCATACAAGTGCTCCCACGAGGGCTGCCTCAAGAGGTATGTGTCTATGCTAACATGTTGTTTAAGGCATGGCATGTCTTGCTGACTTGTTTTTTTCTCCCTCCACAGCTTCTGCCGCAAGACTACTATGGTCAAGCACCAGCGCCGCTCCCATCAACGCGGCCTGCTGCCTAATGAGATGCTGGATGACTGCACTTCTGAGTCTGACAGCGGCGAGTCTCCTTCGACACCCAAGAACTGTGCTATACAGTGGTCTGCTGCTGGCCTGATGCCCAATGCTATGGGCAGCCAGATGATTCACCGCGCCCAGCCCTATGGCAGCTTTGGTTCGCAGATGCCCGCTTACAACATCACCAGCGCCTACACTCCTCCCCCTGGCGCTCCTCAACAGCCCCGCGAGTATGATGGTACTCCTACTAGCCAGCCTGGCGCCGCCATGCACATGGTGCACCGTAGCACGAGCATGCCCTACTATGTCACTGAGCAGGCCAACCCGGGCGTAGCCACCATGAATGCTACTATGCCCCAATACCAGATCCCCCGTGGCCATCCTGTGGATCGCCTCGACATCCCCGCTTACCCCCAGGCATCTGTTATGAGCTCTCCCACCGGCTACATGAGCGCTCCTGTGCGCTCCGCAGGACCGCACGACCCTGGCTTCTATGGCCACCCGACCCAAACCACATACACTCTGCACGGCGCCTCGCCCGTTGACCACCAGGCCCACCACCAGGCCGCATATCACACACAGACTATGCCTTCTCCTCAGCCCCTGCCTTCACATGGCTCTCAGCCGCACTCGCCTGTGGCCTCTCAGGAGCAGCAGTTTCACCAAAAGCAACAGCAGCAGCAGCAGACCCCCACTCCCCAGCCCGAGACCGACTGGTATCACTTCCAGCAGCCCGTGTCTGTAGACGTGACTCCTATCGATCAAATGCCTTCTTACGGCGCTTCGGTTTACGACTCATGGGCCCCCAAGATCGAGTTTGCTACGGACCCCTCTCTGCAGATGCCTAGCGAGCGCATTGCCAACATGTGAGAGCAGTGCACACGTAACGACTTCCTTCTCTCATGTCCTTTTGCTTGCTTTCCTTGCTGTTTGTCTGTCTGTCCGTGCTTGAGCTTGATCAGTACCAAACGATACCCCCACGTTGCTTGTTTGTTCTTTGGCGTTTCTTCATGTCTCGACTTCTCCATTAGCCATTTGATACGGCATTGGTGGCACTGGCGTTCTTAAAGAAATTATCCGTGTACCACTACTTTGTTAATGTTGGTTCCCTTACTTTTTTATTTTTGCCTTTTCTGTTCCGGAGTTTTCTTTTCCTTGAGCTTCTGGCAGCTCTTTGCGTCATACTTCGCATATTCATCATTATTCTTGCCCCTTATTCTCGACGGCTTTTTAGCTTTTGGGCAGGTGTTTTCTTTTCTTCATTCTCGGTGGTTTTGTTCGTCCAGTTACCCTCTGTTTCTCTTCCGCCCTAATTCTTTTCTCGGCGTGTATTTATTCAGGCAGATGCCTTGTTATTTTCTTTTTTCTTTGCATTTATTGACTTGGAGAGGCCCCGGAGGACTATCTGAAAGATATACGATTTCATTGTTTGCAATGATGCTATTAGTAAGAGGTGGATTTTGTTTTTCTTATTGCTGTATTCTCCTGCCTCGTTCTTCCCTTACCTTAGTTTTATTTACTCATCGACATGTTTTTACACGTCAAGATAATGCACATGACATCATAGAATACACTGCGCACCCCTGGGCTGTAAATTTTTGTCTTGATGGAATGTAGTTGCTTGTGGATGGTAGCACAGGACATCTGGCGGGTGGTTCGCTCCGGAATGTTGGACGATGCATAGCCGTTGTGATCGTTGCTTGGAACTACCCTGCCAGCTGGATCTCAATGGTGTACCCGCCACCAGCTGCCAGTCATATCTTGAATCCCACGTGACCCAACCACGTGACAGGCGCCAGCCTTGCCTTGTAGGCTATAGACAGCGAAATCGTGAGCGTGAGCATGATTTTTGTAGGATTAGAACTCCTGAGAAGCCTACAGAACAGTGACCTCCTTTGTTGTAGTGGCAATTCACAGTATTTGTTCCTCTTTTTCTATATTCCATTTCCGTCTTTCTTTTCTCCTCTATTTTTGCCTCATTTTAATTGTCTTTTTACCCCCCCTCGCTAACGTCTAGTTGAAGCGCTTTCACTATAAATTTCTAGGCTTCTTGCGGCTGCATTTTTTCTGCCTCTTTGCCTTTATATTGCTTAGCCTTTGGGCCCTGTAACAAGCTTCTATCATCGTGGTGGAGCCTGTGCTTTGTCTGTGATACTGACGCAAGTTCTCCTTCGTCACCTCTCGTCCTTCCTAGGATTCAGCCTCGAGCAAGTTTCTTGTGGGCCTTCTTTTCTGCAGTACGGTACGCCTTGCCCTGCCCACCTCTGTATGTATGCATTTGCATTTGCATACATCTCTAAGTCTACGCCATATGCTTCATTCCTCGTGATCGCTGCCGATTGTAACCGTTACATTCGATTCTGCCCACTGCATTTCCTTTTTGCTTCATAGAGGTCATCGCCACTAATAGCCACCCTTGTTACCATAGCCGCAACACGCCGTCGAGCCGAATCTCCGTTGTGACGCTCTTTTCGACTTGCATGTCCCAGCCAAACAGCGTCTTCTGCCCCTCCCCCCTCCCATACTACAGAAACTGCATCGACGGACTACCGCCACCATCATGATACGGAATCAGGCCCTTGTGGCTACAAACCGGCTTCGGCCCGGTGTGCAGCGCACAATGATGCAGCAGCTGGCTGCTGCCAACTCCAACCTTCCCCTCCGCACCCTTGCCACAGGCGTTGCGTCACTCTCCGCCGCTTCTGCTACCACCCCAAACAGCCTCCGCTCGCTCTCTACATTACCGTATGCCTGGCGCTCATCAACCACATCTTTTCGCCCTCTCCAGCACTTGCGCAATCTCACTTCGGCTTCGGGAGGAATTCCCCGCTCTATGCTGGCCTCACGTGAAGCTGCCGCTAATCGCTCCCCCGGAAGTGCAACCGCCCAAAATTCTTTCTACCAGTTGCTGCTGAAAGCCAATATGCCTGCTATCGTCATCGAAAGATATCAGTCTGGTCTGTACGCAACCAATGAGGCTGCCGATGAAACTTATGCCAGAGCCCTGCGGATGGTTAAGAACACCGGGGCTTCGGATAACCAGAATGCAATGAACGAGACTGCTCAGGCTGTTGGCCAGAGTGTCGCTGCCCGGTCTGTTGGTGGTAGTGTAGCCTCCATCCGCGGCGGCGCAGGAACAAAGAGCGGGCCTTTATATGTTGTTGTAGACGAGTCTCGTAGCTCGACGCTCTTCCGCTGGGTCAAGTTCCTCCTCAGCTTTGGACTTAGCACGTATCTCGGCCTGGTTGTTATTAGTCTTGCTGTGTCGCTCTTTGATGACATGAACAAACGCCGGCCCGGAAACAAGACTGAGAGCGAGGTCAAGCCTAAGAGTCAGACTACTAGATTCGACGACGTTCATGGCTGCGAAGAAGCCAAGGACGAACTCCAGGAGCTTGTTGACTTCCTTAAAAACCCCGACAAGTTTTCTACTCTCGGCGGCAAGCTGCCTAAGGGTGTGTTGCTGGTTGGTCCCCCTGGCACTGGAAAGACCCTGCTGGCCCGTGCCGTTGCCGGCGAAGCGGGCGTGCCCTTCTTCTACATGTCCGGCTCCGAGTTTGACGAGATCTATGTCGGAGTGGGTGCTAAACGTGTTCGTGAGCTCTTCGCTGCTGCCAAATCAAAGTCCCCTGCCATCGTATTCATTGACGAGCTGGATGCTATTGGTGGTCGTCGCAATGCCCGTGACGCTGCCTATGTCAAGCAAACATTGAATCAGCTTCTGACCGAGCTTGATGGCTTCGAGCAGAACAGTGGTGTTATTATTCTTGCTGCCACCAATTTCCCTGAACTCTTGGACAAGGCTCTGACTCGCCCCGGTCGCTTTGATCGCCACGTGACTGTTCCCCTTCCCGATGTTCGTGGCCGTCTTGCTATTCTAAAGCATCATGCTACCAAGATCAAGGCTGCCCCCGATGTCAACCTCCAGGCCCTGGCCTCTAGTACCTCTGGTCTTTCTGGTGCAGAGCTGGAGAACATTGTAAACCAAGCTGCCATCCATGCTAGTCGTGCCAAGGCCAAGAACGTCAACATGTTAGACTTCGAATGGGCTAAGGATCGTGTCATTATGGGATCTGAACGTCGCAGCATGGTAATCAGCGCAAAAGAGAAGGAAATGACTGCCTACCACGAGGCCGGCCATGCCTTAGTTCTTCTGTTTGCCGAGAACCCGCCGAATGAGCTGTACAAGGTCACGATTCTGCCGCGCGGTCCTACTTTAGGTCATACGGCCTTCCTACCTGAAATGGACAAGCATTCGTACACCCTCTCAGACTACCTAAGCATGATCCGTGTTTCCTTAGGTGGCAAGATGGCAGAGGAACTCCGCTATGGTGTTGACCACGTTACCTCTGGCGTTTCTAGTGTAAGCAACTATAAATTTTGACATAAATGTACCGCCTGTTTGCTAACTAAGAAACAATAGGATCTGGAAAAGGCTACCAAGATTGCTTTTTCTCTAGTATCACAGTTCGGCATGTCGCAGAAGCTGGGCAATATGGACTACTCGGAGAACTACCAAAACCTGTCGTCTGAGACCAAGAGCAGAGTCGAGGGTGAGGTGCAACGCATGCTGAACGAGTCCTACGAGAACGTACGTGAGCTCCTGACTAAACGTCGCAAAGAGCTTGACCTTTTGGCACAAGCCCTCGTCGAGTATGAGACTCTTGATCGCCGCGAGGTTGAGCTGGTTATTCGTGGCCAATCCATTCCAGGCCGCCAACCTCTTCCCCCAGGACCCATGGCCGTACCCTTGCCTCTTGACGGCGCTATGCCGGGCTCCGGGGAGGCATTCTCTAGTGAGCAGTCAAGCTCAACACGGACTCCTCCCCCTGTGCCCCCTGCACCCACTGCCCCGGCGTCCTAAATGTCTTTTTTGTTGCTGGCAAAAGCAAGACTTGTACACTTACATACACATATACCATGAGGAATTTCCTAGGCAGTAGTTATTCGAAAGCAAATATACCACAAACACTCTGTGTTTATTTTGCCTCTTTGCTTGCTTAGACCTCCTATTGGTTCCCCTTTTTCCTTTTTTCTTTCCTTAGCTCTTTTTGTTTTCATATTTTGTTTTAGTGATAGGCATGGGGCGTCTTTTTGTGGTTTCTTTGCTTCAATTTCAATTTGAACTTCATCATTCTTTAATTTCTTTGCAACACGGGGGATGGAGAGAATGAAAGACATAGGAGAGGAGGGAGGGAGGGGAGGATGGGGGGCTAGTTTCTTTGATGTAAGACTGTCGAGTCCATGGCAATTTTGCCTTTTTTTTTTTCTTGTTTACTTGGCACCCTGCATTGCATATCCTTTAATGTTTGCATCAACTCATTATTTTCATTGTAGTATGTGGAAAAAGAAGAAAAAAGAAGACCGATATAAAAAAGACAAACCCTAAAATAACACATAGACTCCAAATAGTCCACCCATCCCATTTATGCCCTCGCTCTTCTCTTTTTTTGTCCACCATTTTTCATGTACCGTTTCCCCGGTATCTAACCAAGCAATATGGCCAAACTGCCGTATTAAGCAGACTTATCCATGGTGTTGTCGTCAGCAGCCTTATCAGTAGAAGCTGCAGCATCGTTCTCGTAGCCCTCGACCTTCATGTCGTTAAGACCAAGGTCCTCCTTCTCGTCCTCAGTACGGTCATATACCTCACGGGTGATCTTGGGGTCGGTTGCCGGGGGGTCAACTAGGGTCTGAACGTAGCTCGAGGCCAGAGGATCTGATAGAACCAGCGTGAAGGGCTTCTCGCCACGGATGGCAATGTCCAAGCCCTCAAAGAACTTGGTCCAGGTGGACTTTTGCTCTTCAGCCATGGAGTCACCGGCTTCACGCATGCATTCTTCGGAGCCTTCCTTCTTATCAGCCAGTTTCTCGACGGGCGCGGCAGAACTAGACAGCTGCGTGGGTCTCGAGCCCTGGGCTTCAAAGATCTGGTTGTGCAAATCGTTCCGGACTTGGGTTAGGAGACCCTCAACAGTGGTAAAGCGGCCGCCCAGAGTACCAGCATTGACCACAAGGTTCAGCTCGGGACACTCCAAAGCGCAGGATTCGCTCTTGAGGATGTCGCGGGCCAGGTCAACCTCGTCCTCGACTTTGAGAGTGATGCGTTCGCCCTTCTCGGGAATCTCGCCACCGGTCTTGACGTCGTTGCTGCGGTAGCCGCAGGCATCACATACGGTGCTCATCAGTACAACCTGCTTGAAGTGGGGGATGTCGACCATCTTCATGTGAGTGACGCAGGAGTGCATGCAGCCAGGGCATGTGGCTGGGAATGAGTACACCTCGTTCGGGGCGATTTCGCCATCCTCAGTCAGAGAAGGCTGTTTGACGGGATCCCCAATGAGAGTGCCGTCGGCCTGCTCACCAGAGGCAGCCAGGCCAAGCGCCTTGTTTTGCTCGGGAGTGCGTAAAAACTCATGCTTCTCCCACTTGCCCACACCATCCTTGAGATCAGGCGAGATAAAGGAGTTGCCAGCCGGGTCATCGACATACATGCGGAAAGGGAAAGCTTCGCCAGCCAACATCTTTTTGCCATTGGCGATAATTTCTTCAATCTTGGCATACACTTCGGGCTGCTCGGCCTTGCGGATCTCCTGGCCCATAGCCAGATCATCAATGATGCCCGTGAGAACACCCTCGACATTGGTTAGCTGACCACGGCCAGAGGGGACCTCGAGATCTAGCTCGATAAACTTGATGGTGGCGGTGTCTGCCTTGACGACCTGGCGTTCGAAGTCGGCAAGCGAAGTCAGACGCAGCTCGTAGTGGGTACCCTTGGGCTGAATGCTACCGGCAGGTTGGATTTCGTTATTCTGGAAGCCGCAGTGGTCGCAACTGAAGGACATGATAATGATTTCGCGGAAGTAGGGGATTGAGGTGAGGAGCATGCGAGTCCAGCCCTGGACGAGAAGAAGTAGTTTAGTTAGTATGGGGATAGGACCGAAATCAGATGCGGCAGAAACCTGGACCTACATTCTTGTGGCAGTTCATGCACATCGACTCGATCTGCTCAACAGGCTGGACATCGTCGTCAGTAGCAGCCTGTTCGGCATGGGCGCCAATAGACTGGAACTCAGTTGGGACAGCCATAATAGGAGAATTGGCGGAGAGCAGTATAACTTAGGGGTATCAGTGAATACACAAACGACGAGGAATCGCAGCAATGGAGGAACAGTGTAAGATAAAGATGTATCGTAGTTTTTATGCTGTGACTGTGTCAATGAAAAAGATTATGCGATATTCTAGTAAATGACGAAGGGATGGCGGGGTGCTTGTCCTTTTGTCTTTCCTGGTATAGCATAAAACGCGGGGCAGTATTTTTTGCTATGGGTGGGCGCTGGTTGCTTCTAGAAGCGTCGCCGTTCACCAAGTATGCTTGGTAATACAGGCCTAAGTAAAGTGCCCTGAAAATTTTCCACAAGCGCTATCAAAACCCTTGCTTGCTCCTCTATACTTGCCGCATGGGGAGACGGCTAGTAATTGAAGGGCATTATACTATTAAGATCGCACGCTTAGACGTATTGGTGAAGCGTTCACAAATAAAGACCACCAACCATCAATATAATATGTGAGTAAAGAAGATGCGGAAGAGGACAAAAGGAAAAAAATAAAAAAGAATGCAAGTATCCAAGTATCCAAGTATCATCTCTTCATGAAATCAGCCAGGCTCAATCCGCCCGCTGGCTTTTTTTGTTGTGCTAGCAGAGCCTGCAAACCTCCGTTTTTTGTCTTCTTGCGTTTTTTGCCTGGCGCCGTAGACAAAACGGCGTTTTTGTTTCTGGCTGATGGATTCGTCCCAGTAGCTGTCTGCGTTTCACCCGCTAGCAACGTTTTTGTAGGGGCAACACCACCCGCTGTGTTGCCGTTGCTAGCCTTAGACTTCCCTTTACCCTTCTTCCTCCACTTCGCCGGCTTGAACCGCAATGAGACTGGTGGCAATGCGATCTGCGACTTGGTGAAGCTTGAGCACCTGTGGCACTTCGTGATCTTGCTTACGCCAACTCTTGCAGCTTCTAAGCGTTTCTGCCTGGTATTGGAAGTAGTCTTTCTACATCCCTTGTCTCCTGCCTCGGATTTCACCGTCCCATTTCCGCCCTTTGGCTTGTCCCTAGCCAACGCGCATTTCCTCTCGAGGGCTTCTGCCCGTCTTTGCGCCTTGACTTGGCGAACGCCTGTTTCAATTCTCACATCCGCTTCTGTCTCTAGAGCCAATACACTGCTACATGCACCACAGATTCGGTGTTTCTCAACTTCCGGTATGGCAATCCCGTAATCTGAGAGTAGTTGGTTGCGTTGGCGCATAAAATACGCAGAGGTTTCTGGTGATGATGTCGCCAACATGTAGCTCGAATCGATGAGAAGGTCCAGGCGTTCCTGGAGTCCGGGAACCGGCTTCGCGGCCATCATAGTTAAAAGGCAAAACAGCTAATAAAAGTGTGTTAATGAAGTTGGCATGGAATCGAACATCGCCAAAGCGAGACGGCATGAACAAGGCCTGGAAAAAGTTAATGTGCCGAAACAATAGGGTTATTTTGATGACTAATCCGTAGAACCCTTGCCGTAATCAAATTGAGAAAATGCGCCAATGACCATGTCACCATCACGTGACACAGAAGTAGCTGCGATTTAGTATCAAAGTAAACAAATATACAATGCACTTCACCAAAGGTCCAGGCCGTCCATGTTCGAAGATAATGAGATGTTCTATAAAATATTCCTGCCCTCATGATATTGTTTGTCATGTGTTCATGATTGCCCTCCTTTTTTTTTTAATCTTATATATTCTTTTCATTTTGAAAGACATGAAATCATGATAGCGTATGACATGTTACAGTTCAAGGAAGCTCAAGACCAACTTGTGTTCAGTTCAGTAGACAACCACAAGTTTTAGGCAAGCCGCTCCATTGACCACGGCCCATGAGTACTAAAGAAAGAAAAAAAAGAAGGAGAAAAGGAAAAAGGAAATGAAAAGTTGCGTAGAGTTCTGTGCGTCCATAGACTCGTGAGATATAGGAAAGAAAACTAGAGACAAAAATGTCAAGATGAAGAGAAAAGTACAGGTTACTACAGCTGAGGAAAGCAACATCATAGAGTTCCGCCCAGATATTACCATGAATAAAGGAAGACAGAGATTACAGGAAATAATCACTAGGCCCTCTTCTATTCGCCGGAATATGGCGCTGATCATCGGGGACAGCAGAAAAGATGCTGAATGTTGGGGTCGGACTTTTGCCAACTGTCATGATTGAGGCAACATTACCGCAGCGGTAGCAATAGTTTGGGGCCGACCAGACCGTGACAACAGACTTTTCGTCAAAGTGATACTAAAAAAGACGGAGGAGATTAGTCAACATTTGCAAACTAACAAGGGCTACGGATATGCAAAAATACCTTAAAGCCTTCGTTAACGAGTTGATGAGCACGCGCTATAGTTGTCAGGCCATTGACATGGTTGAACTCATTCGCTACTCGATCGCCAAACAGCCAGCCCGCTCCTCGAGGGCTCACGGCCCATGTTTCGATGTCGTCGGGATCAGACCATACTAGATCACAGAACGCACCCTCGTGCGGAATTTCTTGGGCACGTGCGACGACTCTGATCTGGTCAATAGTGCGGATTTCGGGACTGAGGCCACCATGGACGCAAAGAATGTCACCATCAACAATAGCAGCAAGTACAAGGAAGTCAAAGACATGGCAGCATGCTTTCCACACGGAAGCATTGCCGTATTTTAGCTGGCATTCTTCGTAGAAACCGTACACCTGCGTGATTTGGCGAGATTCATGATTTCCTCGGACAAGCACAATCTGATCGGGATACCTGTAACTAGAGTGTTAGGACTGGACCGAGAGTCGATTACGGCGGCTAGTTTGGATGGTTGTTACTTACTTTGCCTTTAAGCACATCAGTAATGTAAAGGTTTCTAGGCTGAAGTAGCCTCTATCAACAAAGTCACCTAGGAAGATGTATTTGTTGACTACTGATTGTGACCCAGTGCTCGTTTCGGCAGGAGTGGCCGTGGGATTTATGGCGGCACCACTGGGTTCGTCGTCCTCGTCAGAGCTACCGGCATTGATATTGGCATCTCCATTACAGATTTGTTTCTTTAGCTTGGGATCTGTGATTTCCGAGGGCGGTTGTAAATCGTAGTCATTAATGATGGTGCGAGGTGGCAGGGAATCTTTCTCTCCAGGCATACCACCAGCAACACGGAAGAGTTCGAGAAGATCATAAAACTGGCCGTGAATATCACCACATATCGTGACAGGGCTAGAAACGGGCTGGATATTAGATTCTGTAGTCACGTTAGCAACTATTGATACTTTCTTTTCTTGCCCCCAATTGGGGGTTGATGTGAATGATGATGAGAACTGACCCTCCATGAGAATTTCCTTGACAATCTCGCATAGTTCTTTCATAACACGCTCTGGTAGATAATGGCACTGCTTAGCCTCCTCTAACCACTCGTCAATACCAGACGAGGGAGTGAGTTTTGCCGGTCCAGGCCTAGGTACAGTTGGATCAACTGTAGACATTATGGCGGATGAAAGAAATGTAAGGGAAATGATGATAACAAAAGAAAGAAAACAAAAAGTGTGTTGTGTATAAAGCGAAGGAGGATATGAGTTAATGAGGTGCAAATAACAAGAGAAAGCAAATGATAATATCAGCCAAAGCGGGGTCGCTCAAGAGGCAGCGGACGGAGCGGAGAGCCAGTATCGCGGGTTCCAGCTCGGGCTCGCCTCGGGGGGGTGGATGCAGAGGCAGGAGAGTTGTGGCGGGAACGTGGTCTTGTGGTGGGTTGAGGGAGGGCAGAGAGAGTATCTTGGGAGATAGATGGTAGTGAGCGGGGATCGGCGTCAGAAGACGTAGAAGGGGGGAAAGCGGAAGAAAAGGAAAGGGCGGCTAGAGCAGCGGTGTCGTCGTATTCCGGGAAGGGCACGATATCGTCGTCGTGACTATCAGAAGACTCGGAAGAGAAGGAAGATATGAGAGAAGAAAAATCAGCACCGTAAGGTAGTTGGAGATGCAACGACTCGTAGGACGGCCGCTTTTTCGATGGACTGTGTTGAGCGTTGAAGGGCTGCTGGAACGGCGGTTTTTCTAAACGTCGAGGATCAGCACGGAAGCGGGCAGGGCCAGTCTGAGCAGCGATAATGGCGGATCGAGGAAGACTGGGCGTAGCTGGCTGGACGGCGGGGAGGTTCCGAGGGTCAAAAAAAGGATTTACTCGTGGATTGGTCGAATCTATAGCATTGCGTCGTCGACGGCTAGAAGAAGTGGTAGAGGCTGTGTCGTCGTTGGAGCAGGGGGCCAAGATAGAGGGAGAGAGAGAGGGAGTAGGAGAGATAGTAGATACGGGTGGTGATGGCTGGTCAACGCCGACACAATTCAAGCCCTGAGCAGCTACACTACCTGGGATATTAGGAATGGCAGCGTAGCTAGGTGAGCGGCTTCTAGATGAGGGGCGCTGTGTGCTTCTCGTGCTACCCGTGGTTGTGCTGCTTCTCGTGGGGCTGATGTGTCTCTCGCTGGTGTAAAAGTTGGGACTCAGGCTATTAGCGCTATCAGGGCTGCAGTCAGCGGCGTCGTTGTAGAGCTCGAAAGTAATGGTATTGATGTTATTGGGACTGTAATTTTCGTAGGCTCGAACAGACTGAGCAGACTGTGACTGTCTTACGCCAACTACTAAGGGTGGTTCTGGCTGTGAGGTCGACATTGACGGCTTGAAACCCTCACCAAGAAACTCCCTACCCTCCATTATTTTTCTGCAGCGGGCTCGAATGGGGAGGGCAGTTCCCCCACAGCTCAACCGGGACTCCAGCCTTAGATTAGCCGGTAGCGGATCACGTGGTTGTGGAAAGAAGGCGAAGAAGAGGATAATTTATGACAGTTGCTGCCAGCTGGACAGCGCTGATATTTCTTTCACTGTCAGATGCCGGTAAGGACAACAACAAAACCCTTGGCGGTTTTGAAACAAGAATAGGAAATGGACGACTTTGGAGTCTGGGGGATTTCTGCATTAGCTGGTGCTGGCTGGTGTTGGTTTTTTGAGGGTTGCGTGAGAAACTGGTTGGGAGGAGAGAGGAGAAAAAGAGGGAGAAGCTCGGATACTGGGTTAAGCTTCTTTCACACAATGGTACATGTAGGGAACCCCGAGATAGTGAGGAGCCCCCAAGACGAATTGGGTTGGACAGTATCCAGGCGTGAAGTAGTGAGAAAGTTTGTTGGCTGGTGCGTGCTAATGCAAATGGTGCCATAGAGGAGGAAGGGAAAAGAAAGAAAGAAAAAAAAAGGATACAAAAAGACCGCTCTCTTTCTTTCTCTCTCTCTCGCGAGAAATGCAGATGGGGGCTGAGAGAAACAGCAAGTTTGACCGAAGCAGCCGCAACGAAGAAACAAAGCCAAGTTCTTCCTTTGTTGTAACAGAAAAAGGGGCCACGGCAGGGAGAGAAAATATTATGTGAAAATGTTAAGGTGCAGATAGATGCAGTAAACAAAGCTGAGCAGCAGACTGCACCACCCAAAAGGAATTGACCAAGAGAAAGAGACGAGGGGCGAGGGGAGCATGCAACAGAGAGGGAGAGAAAAAGAAGAGCCTAGAAGGAAAGCAGAGCAGGAAAAGTACGCTCCTTGTTATAAGGGCGGCTTGGTCTTGAAGGTCACCAGCCGTAGCTCAAAGCTGGGGAGTGGGAAGAAAGGGAACTCGGACCTTGGTAGATTGAATTTTTTCTCTTCGTGTTGCTTTTGGAAGCCGCTTTTGTTGCTATGCTTGTTGTCTGTGGTGGCCCGCCGAGTATCTTTGTTTTGGCTCGCCATCTGATACTACCATCTACGGGGGGGGGGGGGGGGTGTTTGTTTGATTTGTCCCTCCAATTTACTCTTAATTCCTCTAGAAAGCTCTCTACTTACAAGCAAGGCCTCAAAAGTTGGGAGCTAATGCGCGTTGTTTGAGTCTCAAGTAAGCACCAAAATAACAAGAAGGGAAGGGGACAAGACTTGATAGTAAATATAACAATAAAGGCAAGTCTCGAGCACCAAAGCTCCAACGCGCCCGCCTCAGGAACCGTAAAGGACAACGGCGTGAGCCAGCAGCAGCTGGTTAAGGCTTTGCGGGTACCTTGCTTGCTGTATGTGCACAACACGGCCGTATGCAAGGACATACATGGCTCACTTTTATTGCACACATATACTACTTGTAAATGCGTATGTAATAAGTATGTGTACACATGCACACGTGTGGGCATACGCATACGGGCGCATCTATACCTGGGAACTCTTGCCTTTTCCAGCGACAAACGATTATATAGCCTTGTGGCTGACTAACGGTTTACTAGTGCTGGGCAAGGTACGATACGCTACGATACGCTACGATACCCTAAGTGACCCTCACTGGCCATTTTCAGCTTCAATAATTCGTTTTCTTATTTCATGAAGGGTTTGTACCTTCCTTCCTTGTTTGTTTGCTTTTGTGTGTTTTATCGATTGAATCTCTGTTTGCCAGCGTAGACGTGGAAAGCAAAGAACAGATTGCCAAGAGTTTAGCGGACAATAAAGAACATAATAAAACGAGCAAGGAAGAAAAACTTTCTTATTACTTCTGCATTATATTCAGGGAGGAACCATGGCCAAGATTAGTCGGTGTCAGCGACAGCTGACTACTCGTTTGATGCATACTCGCCTTTATGAATACCAGCTTAGTTGCACAAGTAGCTAGCCCCACAGTGAACCGCCTTGTGGGGTCATACCATCATGATCCATCATTAATTAACTAACGGACTTTGCCAGGTGCATCATCACATCATCATCTAATGAAAACTGGCTTGTGACTGAGTCAATACTCTGGCCCTAGAAAAGGCATTCGGCACCTTCTGTGTCATTTATTTCTGGTTGGATTTACGCGTTTGCACCAACGCCTCATCACCCCATTGTCATGACGGCTGCACAAACCAAAGCAGTCCGCCCTGGATCGCTCACTGCCGGGGCGACAAGCACAAATGCCAACCTACAGTCGTCAAAATCTGGCGGAAGGAATGGGCGGTCCCGGAACCAAGCCCCGGGCGTCATGGTTAAGATACGGTTGCTGCCTCCTGCTATGCAAGAGGCCGAGTGCTTGAAGCTCTTGCCAGAGGAATGGCATGTCGGCAAGGGAAAGGTGGACACCTTTAGATACACCCCAGGAAAAGTATCCAACCGGTAAGGAGTTGACAACCGAGCTGTCTTGGATAAGAATGTAGGAGCTACGTATGCTAACTGAGTCTTCGTTTCATAGGCCCGGCCGACCTTCACACGCATCAGTTGCTTACTTTCAGCTGTCAAGAGAAGATGATGTTATTTCTTTTGGCGAAACCGTGAAACTTATTGTCTGGGAAGATGCTGCCGACACCTTTCATGACCCATGCCTTAAGGCAAAGCCGTATCTAGAAAGATGCGTTTATCGGAAAAACCCCATGGAAAAAGATAGGGGCGACTCTCTGCAGGGGACTATTGACCAAGACCCGGAGTTCATCCATTTTCTCGAGAATCTTACCCGTGTTACAGTAAACGAGAAAGAAGAAGACAAGACTGCTACCCAGACACCCGAAGTCGAAAAGTCTACCGAGAAGCCAACCTCCACCCCTCTTGTTGAGTACATGCGAGAGAAGCGTGAGAGAGATAAAGATGCTGGCGGTGCAGGACGTGGCAGTCGAAGTGCTAGGCAAGAAGCTAGACTTGCGGCCAAGTCATCAAAATCAAACGACAAGAAAAAGGCCAGAGATAGGGACCGCGATTCTGGTAAAGACAAAGAAAAGTCGGAGAGAATGACTGATAAAATTAAAATCCTAAAAAAGGCGGCTACGGCTACGGCTGATGCCTCCGGCGCGAGCAAAAATGCAGCAGCTGCAAGTAACGGCAGCCAGGCACCAGGAAACCAACCAAGCTCAAAGACTAAAAGGGCTACCATTGCTGCTGCTGCCCGCGTGCTGCAACGAGATCACGGCTTGAGCCCCGGAGCAGCCCACCGGAGAGCGCGAGCTGAAATTGCCAAAGTTGAGACGGAAAACAAAACAGCAGCGGCAGCAGCAGCAGCATCTGGGGCCTCTACCAGTTTGTCCAACAAGAAGGACTCCCCTAAAGAGCACTTGCAGACTCCTACCGAGACATCTACACCAGCCGAGCCAGCAGCTGGCTCAAGTAAACGCGAACCTGGACGAACTCGGGGCCGTGGAAGAGGAAAGGGCGGTGGCGACACAAACGCCGCTAAGATACAGCAACAAGAGCCTGTTAAACCTATTATACTTCTCAAGAAGAAGCCGGAGATCGATGCTTCTCCTGCTTCGACACAATCTCCATCTTTGAAAACTAATGAGACTTCCCAGATAGCCGAAACTTCGACAAAGGGAGCATCTGAACCAGCAACTCAGCCTTCTGCCTCGTCTAGCAAGGGCAAAATGGCCGAGAAGAACAATAATAGCAGCAAAGCTCGCAAGGCCGATAGGCAGGATACAAAGTCTGGCGCGTCCGCTCCTGCAACAGTCACACCGGGTGCTACGAAAGCTTTTATTAAGAACGTTAATCCTTCGTGTGGTATTAACGCCTCTTCTCTCCGGACTGCTTTGAGCTGCTTTGGCGCTATCAACGCTATCGATATTGAGCTACGCAAAGGCTTCGCATATGTTGAGTTTTCCCAGCATGAATCTCTCGTTGCAGCAGTCAAGGCTGGCTCGATTTCGATAGGTCAAGGTCAGATACGGGTGGTCGAACGAAAGGTGAAGAAGCCAGCTCCTGGGCCGGCTGCCTCTACCGCCCAGGGATCCTCTTGTAGCCCCTCTGGAAATGGAGGTCTAGAGAAGACAGATGAGAAGGACGCCGAAAAGGCCAAGCCTGGTGACTCCAAGGTCACAGGCGAGAAGGCCGAGAAAGCTGAGAAGCCTGAGAAGCCTGAAAAGGGCTCTAGTCGACGCAATAGAGGCCGCAGAGGTGGAAGTGGAAAGAAGGAAAAGGATGGTAGTCGC
Organism: Ceratocystis harringtonii; assembly: GCA_002018265.1. NCBI lineage: Eukaryota > Fungi > Ascomycota > Sordariomycetes > Microascales > Ceratocystidaceae > Ceratocystis > Ceratocystis harringtonii. Next base: position 34,939 of record MKGM01000032.1, on the reverse strand, counting down.
GGTGTTAAAGAGGCCGGTACAAGTGGCGATAAGGGCGTAAAGGGCTCTGGCTCAAGTGCAGCCGCTCTGGCCCCAGGCCCTGCTTCTGCCCTAGCATCAACCTGATGCGTCTTGGATTAGATTAGGAGGAAGAATGCGTGCTGGGGCCAAGGAACAAGATAAGTCCTTTTGGCGGCATGATACTCCTAGTATTTCCATAGCTATGGGCTGCGTAAGATAGATGCAGGAAAAAAGTGCTGCTAGGGCTTTGAAGGTACAGCTCGATGCTCGGAATTGGGTTTAAGAGGCTGCCAAAGTTGAAGCTAGCCCTGTCGAAACCCAAGATACAACAATAATACTGTGTGGCTTCGGTCTCGGAGATGTGGGTGCAAGATCGGGCTTGCAGGCTGGAAAGCTCGTTGGAGGCCGAGGACGAGCCAAGGCCAATTTGTTGAGGATATAGTGCTTGACTCGTATGCTGAGCTGAAGGTTGTTGGTTGCCGGTGTAGGTCCTTGATGTATGTATTCTCGGTACAAGTAAAAAATATCTGAGACAATTGCCTATTATCTACCACTCCCGTTTCTAACGAGATTTAGCTAACCTATGCAAGCCAAAAGGGCACAAGGACTTTGTGTTTATTTGTATATTGAGTAGCAAGCCTTCGCTACCTATTCACTCGCTTCAATCAATCGGACCAACCAAGTGAGACATCACAGGTTTCGTCGTCCTTCTCGACGACGATCTTGCCAATGGTTCAGTCAGTAAACATGTCTTCAATAGAGTCAAAGGGTATACATTCCGCAAAACAGTACCGAGCATCTATTATCCATGGAAGTGCAGAGCTGGAAATAAGTCCACCTTGCCAGGGTCGATAGCCGTTTAAAGCATTGACTAGGCAAGTGCTCCTGATAGTATTCATGACGATCGTGTGTAGGCCATCAGGCTACAGGCTATATTTCTGGAAAATGACAGTTATTACAGCCGAAGAAATAGGGATCTGGGAAGGAACTGAAGATTGTATAGATAGTCATGGTCATTTTTCCTCTACCAGTTGTGAATCTGCCCAGTAGTTTTCCGCCTTGGAAGTGATGGTACGGAGTTCATCACCGAGGTCCTCCATCGTGTGTCCATGGTCCTCAAGGATGCTTGTATCTTTTCCAACAAGAAGCAGAAAGCAGAGGAAACACATGATTGGTGGGTAATAGTAGAGAAGAAAGAAATAGTGACGATTATTGAAGCCGGCTATTGTTGTGAGCG
>MKGM01000032.1:0-33686 GCA_002018265.1 Ceratocystis harringtonii | reverse complement strand
GGGGGGCGAAGATTGTATAAAGAGCTGGTTAAAGTGGAGGACAGGCTATGTCTCATATGTCTCATTCTATCCGCCGCGCTAGTATCTAGTGATGCCTAGCCGTCCCTCTCAAGTTGAAAGTAGATTAAGCTTCCCCCTTTGAATGTTTAGCAGGGAGTGTCTACGTATTGGTCCCTTCCAGCCGGCTTGATGGAGTGATACACCAAGCAATTCTCATGGCTCTCTTGTACAGAAATCTTACCAGTGGCTGACTCAGAAAGCACGTCGTCGATATAACTAACAGACGTACACTGATTCAGGCAGTGCTACACTTCCATCGCGTCGAGAGTTATAGTAGTATTAGAATGTCTATTTTAATCCTTTGATATCATGAGGGTGGAACTGGCGAGAGGCATCGAAGACAATGTCAGGGAAAGTCTTGTTTGGACGTATTCATGGCCATATTATCCATGTTACTAAGTTTCAATACGTGTTTCTAGCAGACAGCAACTGTTGTAGCGGTTGTTGAGGGAGTCGGACGCTGCCAGGATAGTCTACTGGGGTAGCTTTGTCTAGTAGCTAGTTCCCTGTCGCTAGAGAAATAATGAGACATGACAGACGGCATAAAGCTTAGCATCGAATCGCTTGGACATAATCGTATTTCTCAAGGCCGCCTGCATTTACAAGAGAAATGGCATTGGCCACCAAAGCCGGATTTAACTAGCGGTTGTCATCGTGGAATAAGACAGCCTTTATCTCCATTCATAAAGCAATATGGCAAATGTGTCGTTACAGCATAACCCTGTTGGAGCTTTGACGATTCTGGACCCATGGTATTGAGATCTAGTAATGGCTGTCCTAATCGGGACAGAATCAGCGAGACTTTGTTATATTCATGGATATGGGTTAGTAGTATTTCTGCAAGGCTCAAGAATGCTCATGCAAAGATCAGAGATGACGTGAGCGAACCATTCATTGACAAGGGATAAAAATAGACGCACGCGGAGCTACTCTGGAGCTTGGTAGGAGAAACAAAAGTCAGTACCAAACGAGACCGACTGTTAGGGAGAAAGGGGTGGTGGTGGTCTACGAACTTGTATCTGTGGGGGTGGAGAATGTTGAGAGAACCTCCGCGAGCTTCCCGGATAAGGATCGGATAGTGTTCTTATCTGAGAGCAACTTTTGATCAACTTTGCATGATAAGCTTAGGGACCAAGTTTACAGAGAATTTGTGTTGGTCCCCTACGTCACGTGGCTTTTAGGACTGATACGCAATAACAAGAAATGTAGTATTTGTGTGTATTTGGTGCAGGTGAAGACAAGTAAAGAACGTTTGACGTGATCGTTTTTGATATAACCGCCTCCCCCACCTCTAGCTATATCGAGCTCGCAGTATTTTTTGCACATAGTTATTGAGACTCTTCTTTCTCCTACGCCATCGGTTTGATAGCATAAGAAAGCAAACAGCCATTCTCACTCTCCTTGACGGAAATATATTCAATGAAAGAATTAGTAAGAATGCCTTTGATAGATACAAAAGGCGTGCACTGAGAGAAACGGTACCAGTCGTCTTCCATGTCCGGAATTATAATAGCGTTGATGTGTTCATCTTCACCGACTTCATCCCATCGAGGCCCGCGATAGGAATCCAAGGCGGACTGTATGCAAAGTTCCTTGGGATTGTGGAAGACCACAAAATTCATGTTGTCGGGTTCCAGTCCGCATATCTGGCAGACAGCAGCCATTTCAGCAGCATCAAGCGACTTTAGAGTATCATGGCTTCCAGGGGAATTTGAGGTCGTATAGACAGTCATGGTCTTTTCTGGTTGGCCAACCTCGAATTTGTTCTGTAGCTTTTCGCCTCCAGAGTTGTGATTAGAGGTGACAGTACAAAACACATTGTTGGATTGCTCTGACAGGTATCCTGGATTTCCAAGGACACCCGCATTTACCCTAATAGGCAGCAGAAAGGAAAGAGGAAGAACTCCGAAGATATGCATGATGGGTTGGTGAGAACGAGAGAGAGAGAAATGGCGATGTTCAATCAGGCTTGAACCAACAGCTGCTGTGGGGAGCAGAGGGGATATTTAATAGGCACATCAAGTCAGTGGGCTTTATATCTCGGGCTGAGATCGCGGCGCTTTAATCGTGCCACTCAAAGGAAGGAGAGAAAATGCGTTTTATTAGCACAATCCTGGCAGGGCTGTTGTGGCCGTTATGCATTCCGCCGATGATATCGGGGTTAGGCAAAATAACCCCGGCCGGGACATGGGCAATCAAAATTTGCTATCCCATGGCGCTAACATTCAATCATAGGGCTTTGGAAGATTTTATCAGACGGCCTAACAATTTATTAATTCTCCCCCGAAGCTGTGCTTTTGCTCATAGAGAAATGGTGAATAAGACGGTCAGCTCGGGGAGCCCCGCTCGCTCTGCATTGCTTCGCTCGGATCGTGGGGTGGCATTAAGTGAAGCGCTAAGCGGCCAGTCTCACAAACTTTTCTAGCTTTTGCAGATGTTTGCTAGGAGAATAAGACATTTCGCCGCTGACTGTAGCACGCACGCACGTATAAACATGTATGCAAGGAGTAAGAACATTAAAAATTATAGTTCTAACGGCTGTACCGTAGTTAAGACACGTAAACAGAATGCATTCCTAAGACAAATAGTGGCAAGTCAAGTATAACAGGAGCGAAAAAGTAATACCAAGCAGGATCCCCCGAGTCTCTGCAAGAGCTCCTCGGACATGGGTGCTTAATGTAACCCACGCTATACACTCCCCCATGCTTACTTGAGCTGAGCGCAAGCCTGGAAGGCCATCGAGGCTCCGAATATTGTTATCAATCTGGTACTGGAGGGCTGTATTAGAGGCGACCTTTTTGGCCACCCAGTTGTCCAGCGTTGGCCTGTCTGTAAAAACAGACAGCTCATCGGTTAAGCTTTGAGTGATGGCCTGCCTTTCATCCGAAGCAGCATCCTGCAACAGTAGCGAGCCATCATACAGTTCGGGCCTGATCATTGGCACTCCATAGCCACAGCTAGTCTGTACTTTAAATACCTGGCAGACAACGACGGCCCGTGCGCCATCAAACACGCTGCGCTTTCCATCGGCCACCTGACGCACAAGGCCCTCAAAGGCAGGCTGATCCCACTCAACCACGCTGCTGGTACAAAAGAGACGCAGGATACGCGGCGCACGGCCAAAGGAGATGAAAAGCAGAGTTAGTCGCGCATTGCATGGTTCGTAGGCATGTGCAATGGTTTCACAGCCAGAGCCGGTACGATCGATATAAGCGACCTTGCTTGGTGAGATGACACGAAAGTGAGCATCAAGCCCTTTGGGAGAGACATTAATGTGGGATCCATGCAGCGGGGCAGAGGCCGTGAAGAACAACGGTTGCTTTTGAGCCCACGCGGCTAAATCATCAGGTATCTCAGAGTAGTACTGGGGCATTGCGGTCAGGATCACGGGTTTTAGTAATAGCCACACTGGCGAAAGGGACTTGCAGATGAAAGAAAGCAATAGACAAAACATCAAATAAAAGCCGTGAAACTCGGGGGTTATCGCACTGATAAGATAAGCATTAAAGTGGAGAAATGACGACATGGCGGGCGAAAGACGAACGGAAAATAAAACCGGAGAAGCAACAGCCTACAGCTGGCAGTTTGTGAAACAGAACGAAAGAAGGGAGAAGGGACATGAAAATAGAAGTGGAAATGTGAAGGACAAAAAAGGCAACTATCTGCAACAAAACAAAAGAGGAAGGGACGCAAGACACAGCGGACAGGGAAGGTGCGGAACATTCATCGGGGGGGGGGGGCAAGACAACAAGGGGAATGACGCAAAGGTAAGAACGACGACAAGAACGATAAATTGGCGTTACAGCAGAGACACAGCAGAGACACAACAGGCAAACAAACATCGGCCAAAAAAGATGATGGCAAGAAGGACAGGTAGCTTTCTTATTCCTCGGCCCCCCAGCCTTCTTTGAAACTGTAGGGGGCCTGCGAGGCCAGAGGAGAGAAGTGGACATGCTGGGTTGGCCGGTGAGGGTCAGGGGCATGCCTGCGATTGCGGCTCCCTGTGCTACATGCGTCACGATACTCGCCGCTGGCGGATTCACACGAAGGAGAGTAGGCGCCACCACGTATGCTAGCCTTTATATCACAGGAGGATAACCGTGACCGTGACCGTGACCGTGACCGTGATCGTGATCGAGAGTGGGAGCAGGAGCAGGAGCGGGAGCAGGACCGAGAGCAGGATCGAGAGCGGGAGCGGGAGCGGGAGCGGGAGCGGGAGCGAGACCGGGACCGGGAGATGTCATGGTCATACAAGAATGGGGAATGAACTATAATGCATCTCTCTTTTTGGCTCGTTGCATCGCATCGTGGCTGCCTATCGTGCATTTCTTCATTATAGATGCGAGCGTCTTGCTTTAAACGCAGGATTTCGTTTTCGAGCTCGGAAATCCTTTGCTGAAGATTCGTAATATACTCGGTCTCCCTTCGCGAAGGCGGGGCGTAGAACTGAGTTCTCCTGTAGGTCTTGTCGGCAGAACCTCCGCTGTCCTTTACCTTCTGCAGATCTCTCTGGAGACGTTCGTTTGCCTTCAAACAGGAGTTCAGTTGCGATTTGAGAGCTTCGATTTGGATCTTGTTTTGCCGGTTGGCTGTCTTTAGTTTATAAATCTCGGATTCACGCCTCATGAGGATATCCAGAGGCTCAAATGTCGTGCTGCTGGTTGCAGGAGAGCCGGTGGGGATGGATTCCTTGACATCTCTCTTATACTCGTGGTTCATGCGCAGCGAGTCTCGCCCACGCTCATTTCTGACGTAGATGTGAGGGTTCATATTTTGGGCTATGGTGGGGGACGATAGTTAAAAAGAAGATGAAGGAGTGGAATCAAGGAAAGCGGCGGTTGGTTAGTAACAGGAAAGAAAGAGTGCTGGAAGGGGGCGAGTAGAGATGAAAGAAACAACGACTGTCTAGGCATGGGTCTAAGAGACTTGAAAACGGCTTTGTAGCTTAAAAGGGTAGGAAACAGTTTGTTGCGCAAAAAGCAGAAGGATAGGGATGAAAGAAACAACAGGCCGGACGAAGAAAAAGAGAAGTGCAAAGCGGATTTTTATAGTTTTTTTATAGGCAGCAGCGCCCTCTCTTTTTCCCAAGTTAGTACGCAAGATGAAGAAAGTCCTAGAAGACAACTTGGTGTAGTTGTGTGGCGGTACATAAATACAGATACAACTATGATGCACAACCTACACTAGCCTAAGCAGGCCGCTCGACGGCTAGGGGTGGGGAGAAGAAGGGAGAGCAAGGATCAACACATTCTGCCTGGGCTATAAACATGTTTGCATTACCGCCCTTTTAGCTTAGGCAGGTGTAACAGTATTTCTATTTCTACGTTGAGTCATAATCTGATGAAGCCAAGTACCCAATGCCAGAAGACATCATGACCCAGTCGGCTTTGCGTGAAAGGATGGTCTTACTCTTTTTATTTGCATAGCCTGCAAGTTATGTAGTGTACCGATGCTGCTTGTCTGATTCCTTCAACGATAAGCTCCAGTGTGTTGGCTGACTTTCGCCTGAGTCTTGTAGAAGACGCCGGAAACAAATGGAGGAGAAAAGACAAGGAACAATAATCTAGATAAATACAGGCCGCCAGACCGCAACGTTGGGAAGCCTTACTTACTCACAGAGTAGCTTTGAGAACGTTGTCGTACATCTGCACCAGTTGATCTTCAGTGTTGGCCTTGATACATGCATATCGATGCCGTGTAACAAGCACCCTTTCTGATATAGGTCCATGTTAAGCCGGAGAAGAGCGAGGGAAAATACCTCATTTCTATGGAAAGGAACCAACTGCCTTGCCTACTCAGCCGTTTTCAAGACAGTGTGGTTAGCTAGTAGAAAGGAAAGCGCCAGGAGGCATGGTATAGGCTGCTGTTGTTGTAGTACCCGGAAACAATCATCCTGTTATGCTTATGTAATATGAAAGAACAACTACTCGCACTGCTGTAAGATTCCTCCCGACCACCTGCCCCTCTGCGCCTGCGCTCTTGCTACCTTTTTTTGAATTTGTATGCGCGTTGGTGAGCATGTGGTCTCTGGATATATATATATATATATATATCCGTATATATATATATATATCCGTATATATGTATGTATGTACGTATACGAGTGTGGAAACACTAACGCCCTGTTTTCGTTTAGCAGACAAATTAGTAGGCCCTGTGCTAGTGTGCTGATGTGCTAATCTCCTAATACAGGTTTGATGCACCTGTTGCTTTCTTTTTGAGGCCTCACCGAGACCAGGGTGTAATGAGCTGGGTTTTGCCAGTGCAAATACATTCATTGTAATCCTCACATTTAGAATACACAGTCCAAGGGAAGAGATGGAGATAGAAAGAGAGAGGCCTCTTATCCCACCGTAATAACACAGCGTCTAGCTCGACTTATACGTAGTTCTGGATTATATGAAATCTTGAGTTACATGCCGTCTCAGTCGTCGTGCTTCGGCATATAAATCATGCGTTGAAAATAAGGGCTGCCATTTTGATGCGGGAAAAAAAAGAAACTAAATGGAAGGAAGTTGGGCAACCACCGAGTAGGCAATAATATGCCTTTCCCTCCCTCCCCCCCCCGATTGCTCCCCACCGCTCCCCTGCTGGCTTTTTCAACAATCTCGAAGGTAACCCTCGCGTTTCAGAAGTGGCTCGTACAGGATGAGGCGGTCGACGTAGCTCTGTATCCTACCGCCACAGTCTTGGACTTTTTCTTCAAGCTCTTCAATCTCCTGCTGTAACTTGTGTTTCTCCGTAGACCAAGCTTGGTAGAGGGCTTCGTACCTTGTTTCCCAGGCGTTAACTTCGCCACGAAGTCTTGCGGTCTCCGAATCGGCCTTTTTCCTCTTTTCATATTCGCGGCGGCCATTGTGCCGCAGCTTGTTCAACTCTGCCTCAGCGGTCGCAAGACTAGCTGTCACTTTCTCCAGAGAGCGTCGAGGTGGGGAGGGGGAGGAGTGTGGAGAAGAAGAAGATGGCGACGGCAACGACGAATACGTTTCTTTTGATTTTTGCCGAGCACTGTTGCTTTCGGCAGTGAGGGCCGCAATCTTCTCGCGTAGCTGCGGCACAACATCCTTTTTGTAGTGCTGGAGCTCAGAAGACACAGCCAGAGAAGAGTCAGCACAGGCTGCTAATTCAGACTGTAAATTCTGGACCTCCTTGGTTAGACTTGCGATGCACGTGTGCAGCCTATCATGTTCGTTTGTTGGGGTACGTTGCTTAGAGTCATAACTGTCGTTGCATCTGTAACTGTGACTGCCCTGACGGCTGCTACTATCGCCGCTTCTGTGACTACTACCCCTGCGCTTGTAGTTATCATCCTGGGTGTCCTTGCCTTTTCGATACTTGTGTATACAGCGTTGTTGCTCTCTTACCCCCTGGCTTTGAGAGGGTTCGTGCTCGGACATATGCTGCAAATATCGGCTCGAACGTCGACTCTCGGAGTTGGAGTCGTCTCTCTCCAGGGCTGCATAGCTGAAGGGAGGCGAGTGGGGGCTTTCCCTATTGTAAACAGAGTTGGAAGGGCTGGTGGCTATGTGTCGGCGCTGGCGTACATATTGGTAGCCATTATTGGTCCTTTCGACAGTGTAGTAGGATAACATGGATCTTGGCTGGAGAAAAAAAAAAAAACAAAGCCGCCCTACATACAAGGAGACTTGGGAGAAGAAGGCAAAGAAAGTGTTGTCTGGGAATCGAGGCATGGAATTAAAAAGAGATACTTGGAAGACATCTTGCCTCTTATACGACACCTAGGACCCTGGGGCTCGAGCTTGAGTTCCAAGTTCTAGATATCTCAAACACTTTCCGAAAGACTGCTCATCCAAGAAACTAGGGAACAAAGGCTTGGATTTCTGCAACAGAAAAGGCAAAAAAAGAACGCGCATAGAAGGGAGCAAAAGACAATTACAGTGACAAAGACGACGCTTGTTTTTCCTTGTAGCCCACGAAAGCACGCAGCAGAAAGACACGGCAAAGGCGTAAAAGGCCTGACTGATCTAAGTGAGACAAAGAGAGACAAATTGCAAGGGAGAACAGAACAAACAGCAGGGCAGGGCACAGGTCGGTCACAAGGAGACTGAAGGGTTTTCTTTGTCTCCCCACAACAGAGACGTCAAATCTCAAACATGCCCCTTGGGTTCTGCTCTCCTGCTGTCTACTGGCTTCTCTTTGTTGCTCACCATCTTCCGGACCACTGAGCCCAGCCCTCGCTGGCCAGCCCATGAACCTTTTTTTCTTGATGTTCTGCACAGTGTTTTCCGTCAGCACCATATGCTGTATCTTTGCCGTTGCTGCATGCTGCTTGGACGCATTGGGCATGCACCTTGCATCTTCCTCCACAAGATTCTGTGTACTGCAAGCAGTCAGGCTGTACACAGCTGTGTCGACTACAAAAGGGACCCGAAATAACTCCAATGTCGGTCGCTTTGGTTCCACCTGCGGGGCATATCATCAGATCGTAGGGGTATTGGCTCGCACACTGCATTGACTGTGGTGGTTGTATGGTCTTTCTGGTTCCGATGCATAATGCAACTAAGCACTTGTGTGCTATGCAGACTGTTGCCTGATCGATGGGGACTTCCTGGTTACAGCCAAAATGCGAACATGTATGGTTTAGGCAGAATCCCGAGTTTGTTGCTTGCTGGGTACAGCGGTTAAAACCGCAGGTTCGGGGCTCGTCTAGCAGTTACGCCATATCATCAAGAGGTTAGCGTGCACGTAGCTAAAGCCGTCGATGCATTTATTTGACTTACGAGTCTCGCACAGTGTCCCATTTGCCTTATGGAATCGGTCGCAGCCCACCACGGTGCACTTTACGTGCTTCTTACAAACGTCGCCACCAACATCAGCCACTGGCTCCTCACAACCTAGAATGCGACAGCCGTGTTTGGCACAGAAATCGCCCGTATACCTGTGCTGCTGGCAGCCGTCGTGTTGGCACTCGTGCGCTTTGCACAGCTGCCCACCGGCCATGTCAGCTCTTGGCAATCCACATCGGACATCCATACACGCGTGTTGTGCACAGTACTGCTCGCTGCTGCCCGGTGCTGCCAAGTCACAGCCCGTCATATGGCATGAATGCTCACGACAGAAACGGCTCATGCCACCACCGTCCCGGATATCACAGAACCTCGTACAAGCTCCCACTGAGCAGACACGATGGCGGTCGCAAAATCGCAAAGGATCGGCGGGACTGAGCGGAGTGCCGGCAGCGTCAATGAAGGCAATACATGTTGCGGCTGCACAGTGATGGTTAAGACAAAACGTGCTAGGCGGTATTCGGACACCGGAACAAGTCGGATGAGAGCAGAGATGCTCAGGGCAGTATCCAAGTGTGTTGGAATTGCGCACTACACGTTGGGCCGTACAGCCATCGCTGAGGCAGTTATCTGCAAAGACAGGGATGCGACATAGCGAACGGTCAGCAAGACGGATGATACTGATACATTCAACACCTGAATTCGGGGCTTACGTACGTCTGTCTGAGCAGAACTTGAATGCGATCGGGTCATTTTGCCTGACTGGATTCGTACACTTCGAACCGTCAACGTTATTGGCCTGGCATCTACCATCTGCGCAATAGTCAGCAGAGCCCTGGTCTCATGACTACAGGGAATAGGAGCCGTTTGGCGTTACTCACGTGCTTGGCAAAATGCTGCCGTTGTTCGTTTTGGCCGCTCGCATTGGACGTCGTTGGTCGTTAGCGTACATTGGTGGGCCTGGCAATAGCGACAGTCTTGCAATTTGCCGCCTACAAAGCCTTTGCACTTTTTGTTAGGGCATCGGATCCCGTTTTCGACCTCACATTGGAGGCTGGTTGGAATGGCAGTGACCACTGGAACAGAGGTATGTTCTTTGCTTGTGGTAACTATGGCTGGCACCGCTGAAGATTTGAGCGGTAAGTAGTACCATTGACTGTAACGGGGATAGAATGGAGACATGTTGTATAGATTAAGCAACCCTTGGCGTGATGAGTGAGAATACGCTTCGTAGACAGAGCCCGCGGAAAGGCTAGCAAAGCAAAGGATACAGGTGCAATAAAAAGACACCTCGGGGAGGAGCAGGGAGGGGCTAAGGGGAGGAGGGCAATCTTCCCTTTAAATAGACCTCTTTCATTCATGTCTCGGGCTGTCTCTCCCTTCCAACTCTATCTTATGCCATGACCATAGAGGACTTTCACTCTCTGTACCACACTGACTTGCTGAATTTGCCTGCTCGTGTCATGTTAATAGGGTCCTTGGGTTTCCTTCTGTACTATCCCGTCGTGTATCGCCCTGTCTTACCAGATTGTAACCATTGAATGCCTTCTTCCTATACTCCTAGAGGCCTCTCGACTTTGCCTCACTGTGTTCCTTTGACTCACACATCCGCTCCCTCAAAGCGAGCACCCGGGTGTGCAACAGTTCCACGCCTAGCTTGTGGTGTGCAATCTTGGACCAACGGGTGTCCAAGTGGAAAACTAGACAAGGTATCGTGTAGGAGAAGGATGCCTCGCTGTATCCGTATGGCTCGGCTCGGCAGTACAGGAGCAAAATATAGACCAAGAGAATAAGGCAAAATCGTATATGGTCGATGTAGATGTTGGGGCAGGTTAAGTAGTAGGCGTCGCATTTGCAAACTCTCACTTCCAGCAACATCAATATCAATGCCAAAACCGTAATGATAATAATAATAGCAATAGTAATATAGCTTAATAATAGATGGAATAAACATATGGCTTTTTCTTTCCCCTCCATTCCTATTCCCAACCAAAACCGTAAAAGGAAACCCGACTCTTTCCATAAACAAGACACCTGCTTGCCCGCCCATACATGAAAAACAGGAAGCAAAATCGAACTTTTAAGAAAGAAACAAAACAAGGGACCTAAAAGAAGCGCAAGGCTAAAATGAATGCATGGAGGAACGTAAAAAGAGAAAGCGCGCAGCCGAAGTAAAACCAGGGCCAATCTAGGAGGAGTATATGTGTAGATGAAGAAGGGGAAGAGGAGAAGGAGTGTGACAAAAGTGATGCACGCTGCACAGAGTCAGCCCTGCTCAACTGCAGAGCCACCCGCCTGCTGATGCAGTTGTATTGAAGATTGAAAACGCAAATATGCCTAAGAAGACAGCTTCTTTGCTTTATGCAACTCCTGCCTACTATACACAGTATATTAGGCTTCCTTTATTCTCTTTGTAGCGTACAGTTTCATTAGCGTCATATCCTTGGGTCTCAAGAGGTGGCAGCATCAATATATGCCTGGAGCCCTTGCAGGATAGAGTTCTGCGCCGCCTCATCAACCCCAGACGGTGAGTCAACTGGGTTTTTGTCAGCGCCCTGCGTCTGGCCTTGGGGCTGGCCTTGAGCCTGGCTTTGGGGCTGACCCTGAGAAGGGCCGTTTCCAGGTGCTCTTGCAATGATAGAGGCAAAAGGGTTGCTAGTGCTAGGTTCCAATCCGACAGTTGGTGTTGGCTCTTTCTTAAGCGACGGTTCACTCAACGTCTGGGCCATGATGTTGGCTGTGGGCAGAAAAGAAGCTGAAACTGGAGCCGGGGCCTTAATTGGAACTGAGGCTGCGACCGTAGTGCATGCTGCGGGCGTTTCATTCTTGATAAAGGAGGCCGTAGGCGAAACCAGGCCTAGAGGCGAGGCTGAGTTGACGGCAGAGGTAGAAGTGAAATTTGAAGCAGGCGCAGAGCTCAATGTAGCCAGGATTGGTTCTGTCTTTGAAATCGGGGCTGGGTTCGGACCTTCAGCTTGCGTAGGTATTGAGCTAGACATTGGCAAGGGGAGACTCTGTGTCTGACAAATTTGAGCTTGTGGTGTAGTAGGCATAGCCTGTTCGCTATCAATGTTAGGCTGTTGAGCAAGACCTTGCTGCGACATCTGAGCAGATGTCTGCACAGTAGCAGTCTGATTTTGAGACTGAAGAAGGTTTGGAGTAGGCGGATGGGGTGTTTGCGCAAGGGTCTGAGAAACTGGGGCCGGGGCCAGACCTGGAGTTAAAGCTTGAGCTTGAGCCGGAGCTGGAGCTGGAGCTGGAGCTGGAGCTAGGTCGGAAGCTAGAACAGAAGATGCAACAGGGTCTACGGCACGAGCCAAAGTCGGAGTTGGAGTTGGAGTAGAAACCAATGCAACAGATGTAGAATTTGCCGTGGTAGGAGCCGAAGCAGGGCTCTGTGAATGTGACACAGATGGCGATGCCTGGACAGGAGTAGCGGCAACCATCGTTAATGGCGGGCTGGTTTCTGGAGCTATGATAGGCCGCACTTGCCCATGAGTCAATGTGTGAGCAGCACTGGAGGCCATAATCGGGGCTTGAGACGTCTGGGGAATCTTTGCAGCAACCGGAGACTTTGAAGCCATAGGTACAAGAGCTGCTTGAGTGATCTGTGACTGGTATATGGAAGTTGGGGCAGACTTTTTAATGTCTACAAGAGATCCAGAGGTTTTTGATTGCTGTTGTTGCGGCTGTTGTGGTTGTTGCGCCGTAAATACAGGAGTTTGACTTGAGGTGGTGGTGGCATGATTCTGGCAACTGACAGCCTGTTGGGTAGCACGTGGAATTGCAGCAAATGGCTCCTGTTTCATAGGAGCCTGGACTTGAGCTATAGTCTGAGCAGCCGGAGTTATCTCACGGGACTGTATAGAAGGGGTAATAGAAGCTGCTGCTATTACAGGACTTTTAAGGGCTGTGGCTTTAGCTGGTCCAGTAGCTGCTACTATAGCTTGCGGCGCTAACATTGGAGACGGAGATATCTGTGTGGGAGTCTGGGTCTGCGCTGCTTCTGGGGTTTTAGAAGCTATAGCCGGAGAAACAACAGCAGATTGCGCCTGAGTTTGGGCAGGGGTCAATACTCTAGAAACTGCCGGAGCTTGGGTCCGAGAAGCAGCAGCCGCCGCAGCAGCCTGTTGAGCTTGCTGTGCCTGCTGCTGTGCCTGGGCAAGAATATGGGCTCTAGCCTGTGCTTGTGCTTGAGCCTGAATTTGTGCTTGTGCTTGTGCTTGGACTTGTGCTTGGGTTTGTGCCTGGACGTCGGCTTGTGCCTGGGCAATAGCCTGAGCCTGGGCTTGAGCCTGTGCCTGTGCCTGTGCCTGTGCCTGTGCCTGTGCCTGTGCCTGTGCCTGTGCCTGTGCCTGTGCCTGTGCCTGTGCCTGGGCTGCTTCTTGAGCCGCTGCCTGCGCTTGTTGAATTTTTGCTCTGGCTTGCGCTTGTGCTTGTGCTTGAATCTGAGCTTGAATTGCCGCCTTGGCCTGAGCCGCCTGTTGTTGAGCCTGGGCCTGAAGCTGAGCCTGTGCTAGTGCTTGATGCTGGGCAATCTGTTGCTGGATCTCAGCCTGAATCTTAGCCTGGTACTCAGCATGTGAAGGTGCCTGGGCTTGGGCTTGAGCAATCTGGGCCTTTGCTTGGGCTTGAGCTTGAGCGATCTGAGCCTTAGCCTGGGCTTCAGCCTCTGCTTGAATTTGTGATACCCTAGCTTGAGCAAGCTGGGCCTGAACCTGAGCCTGGATCTGGGCTAGAATCTGAGCCTGCATGTTGTTCTGAGTAGGGGCAGAAGACCCGTTCGAAGATGGAATCGTGGTCGGCAGATTACCCAAAATAGAAGGCCGGGATTGACCATTAGCAGAGGCAATCTTTGAAATTTCGGAGATGCGCTGTGATATAGCACTAGCAGAAAGAGGGTCCGTTGTTTTTATAGGCAATACAGGCATCGACTGGGATCCTTCAGGTTTCAAAGCGGGGGCTGTGGAAACTACAGATGGCTTAGGCGGTGATGGTAGAGACTGGGCTTGAGTTGTAGATGTGGAAGCTGAAGTCGGAGCGGCTATAGTAGAGCTCTGTGCTGGCTGAGGCAGTAGAGGCGGAGCAGAGAGGGGCGTCTTTGCAGGAGCAACAGGTGCGGTCGGCTGAGAGGCTATTGAAGGTCGGGCCTGGAGAGGTTGTTGAGGCGGCGGGATACTCGGAGGGGTGGAAGGATTGCTTACGGCTTGTGGAGGCGTCGGCTGGGGTAACATCAACTGATGAGTAGGGGCTGTAGGAATTTGCTGAGGGGCTTTCGCCAATGTGGCAGAAGGTGATCTAATAGGCGTAGACTGCGCATGGCGAGCAGGTTGAGGTTGGGTAACAGGAGCGGAAACAGGCGTAGGTACAGATGCAGGTTGCTGAGGAGAGGCAGTCCGAGACAACTGAGCGACATGCTGCTGGATCTGGAGAAGGGCTGCAGCTTGTTGTTGCTGTTGAGTCTGCCGGAGAGCAGTGGTTGATTGGGCTTGGGGCTGGGCCTGGGGGGTTTGAAGTTGAGGAGCTTGTGCTGGTTGAACTTCTTCCTGCTGGGGTTGTGCCACCCGTTGAAGCTGCTGGGCTGGTTGCTGCTGCGAAGCTTGTGAGGCCTGCGAAGCTTGCTGAAGCTGTTGCAATTGCTGGGCAGTTTGCTGTTGAACTTGCTGTTGTAATTGCTGTTGCATCTGCTGCAGCTGTGGCTGTTGAATCTGAGGTTGGGGCTGCGGGGTTTGTTGTGGTTGTGACGCTTGCTGCTGTTGTGTTTGGGCTATTTGCTGCGTTGCCTGCTGGAGAGTCTGCATCTGGTTGAACTGCTGTAGCTGGTGAAGCTCGTGGGGAGCCGTGTGAGTCTCCTGCTTAATTTGCTGCATTCCACCCGGAGTTTGAGCCGCTGCAAGAGCCGCCTGAGCTGGTGTGACAACATTGTGGGCAGCATGTCCCTGGACCTGGCCAAACGAGTGGACTCCAGATTGCTGCTGCAAGTGTCGTTGCTGGCTCTGAAGACTATTCAATGACATAAGTCCATTTATTCCAGCCATCCCATTGATCTTGGCCTTGTCCTCTTCAGCATTAAGACGAGCACGCTCTTCGGCTTCTTTGCGCGCTGCTTGCGTGGGAGCACGGGTTTTGAGTTCGCCCGTAACTGCCTGAAGGTAGTAGGGCATTTCAGAATTCGTCTTCAGAAAAAACAGCTTCAAGTTGCGAGCCTTGTCTTTTAGTTGCACCTGCGTCCGATCCTTGAGAATATCTCCATGAGTACCATTTGCGCCAAATAGGGTCAGAATCTGGCTCCAGTGAGGACCCTTGACCAAGTCAAGACCCGTCATAAGAGCCTTTTCTTCTTCTTGGGTCCACGGACGGCGAGTCGAATGAACACCCTCCCTTCTTGTATGTGAAGAGGACTTGGAAAGAGCAGCCTGACGGGCCTTGTCATAGAGGACAGAGCTAGGACAGGTCTGGTTAGGAGGTAGATCGCTGGCAGCAGCCACTCCGGTTGGGGTTGGTTGTGCCACATCAGTCTGGGAATATTGATAGTATGCTTGCGTGGCAGGAGTCTGCGCAGCCGTGCTGTTGGTTCCGGCTATAGTATTGCTTTGGAGACGAGAAAGAATCATGTTGGCTGACGAATCGGGCGCCAAGACTGCCTCGGTAACATCCTTTTGTAGATTCTGCAAGCCCTGTATGCTAAGAAGCTTAGATGATAACCCTGATGTCGTTGTTGGATAGCTGATGTTATATGACGTTTTCGAGATTCCGTCCAAGGTTGTGCGAACATAGTTGGACGTGCTTTCAGCTACTATTGCTTCTAGGGCTTTGAAGTCGTTGAAGTCAAGCTTGCCATTGGTGGATACAAGCATGCTCCCAGGTGTAGAGCTTGCTGTTGCTGGTGGCACAGACACTGGTGTAGAAATTTCGGGGTCTGTCATAGACGATGGAATCGGGGTTGGTGCTGGCGCAGCAGGAATCGAAGCATCTGCTATCATTTGATCAACATCTTCCAAGGAATTATGGGAGTCCATAAGATCAGCAAGGACATTCTCGACTAAGCTGCTAGTGGTAGCCTGGAGGAATGTTGAGAGATCTTCATCGGTTAGATCGATATCCAACGAGTGGTCCCCTTTGGATATTGGTACAGGGACCTTGATGCCGAATGCCGCTGCGTGGTCCGCAAGCGAGCCCAAAATTCGATGCAAGCACATGTTCAAATTAGCTAGAAAGTCATCGTACGCGTACTTGAGGCGCAGTGATATGAGACTATCCATTGGATTCGTGGTATGATGCTGGATTACAGCAGCTTTACGAGCGTGGGCTGCGGCTATCAAGTCGTTCTCAGTCTGTGTCAACTCGCAACCATCTCGCCGAGACTGCAGCACGGGTTCAAATTCGAACATGCTGTCAAGAAGAGTGTGAAAATTTTCGATCGATATATCTTCCAAGAACATTTGGGTTCTTAAGCCCAGATACAAGTCCGCAATATCAGCAGTCAGTTCAGCTTGCTCGGGTAAGAAAAGTTCAAAGAACTTATCGAACATGAGCTGAAGACCCTGCCTAGCAAATACCCCAGGACATGTACACGCCAGATTTGCCAGTCGCACTGTTTGCTTTGCCGATGTATTGTAGAAACCAATGTCGTCGCATGTCATCATTCTAGTGACGTCTCCATGGGTGTACAGCTTGAAAGACTGCTCAAACACCATGGAAATATTAAGAAACTCTCGCCTAGCTTCGGACTGGTCGTTTCGTAACTGGGCAATGGTCGATGAAAAAGGCTGCTCGGAGAGGATCATGATTATTTGAATGGCCTGGAATACAGTTAGAATACGTGCCGATGAAGACATAAAGCTCTGCCTGGCTTAGCCAATTTCTCTACCCCTCTTTTAATGAAGAACTTGCACGAAAATAGCAAGAAAAGAAAAATTACCAGTAGGGTGAAAAGGGGATGATGCGTACTGAGTTGGCGAGAAGTGGTGTACTCATAGCCCGTCGAGCCTGCGATGGGCCTAAAGCAAATGACGGCACATCGATCATGGGCGCAATATTGTTATCGTCTTCTAATGGGCCGGTGAGACTTTGGTCGGCATCAAAGATGCTGAGATCATGAGAATCATCTTCTAGCCCAGGAATCTGGCCCATGAGGTCATGAACTTCACCCAGGGTATTGTTGACCAAAGAATCAAAAAGCCCAGAGAAATCATGGTCATTACCGTCATTAGAGAGTTTGAGGCGCTTCGCATCGACGGGTTCACCGTTGTCTAGTTCATCGTGAGATCGTTTTCGGGAGGGTGACTCTGGCAACTTTGGTGAGGACGCAACATCCATCTGGAGATCTGTTTAGGGTAAGCAACAAGCAGTCAGATTTGCACAGAGGCAGCCTAAGAAAAGAAGAAATCATGTGCACCAAGACATACCTTGGATCTCGAATTCCCGCAGCAAGGCTTGCGCCAGCGCGTCGGGATCGACAGCCAGGTCTATCATGGATTCGCTAATGGCATCATTAAGCTGGGCAGCCGTCGCCTCAGTGACCACGGAAGCCATCGAGGGTGTATTGTTCTATATGTGGCTGGTAGCGATGAAGGGTAGGTATTGTGTAGGTTTAGTAAATACGTAGAGGAGCGCTATCGATTGCAGTAAAACCATGCCCCAGTTAAGCCGTCATAGCTGGAGGGAGACAGTTTCGGGCGCAACAAAGAAATCACCGCAAACCAAGCTTTAAAAATTAGATGTGCGAACAAGAAGAATTAACAAGCCAGATCGCAAGCGCCATGAAATCGTCAACGAATAGTATGTTTTGGGGAAAAGGCACGTTTTAGTTGTCTCCTGCAGGGACGTTGAGGTTGATTTGCAAATATTTGAGATGGAGTTTTTTGTATGGTTGCGATGGATTTGAGGTAGCTTATTAGCGACAAATTCAGTCTTAGTGTTCGCCTGCAAACATTATTCAATTCAGGACCTTCGTTCAGTGATAGAGCCAACTTTTTTTTCTTATCGCTCAACTTTTTCTGTGGCTTCTGGGGGTTATCTTATCTGCTGTTAGTGCGATACTTACTCGTCAGTGGGCAGCGATGGAGAATCTGCAGTACCGATTTATTCTCCCTGTGCGCTATCTTATCTTATCAGTTTAATAAGCACCAATTCCACAAGCGTTAGTCAGCACCTCTCCTGAACGACGTCATTGGTCCGTCATTCAGTGTGTGTGTGTGTTCGTGCAGCCTTGCAGGACAAAAAAGCCACGCCTAAGAGCAGCTACTGAGTGCTGAGTGCTGAGTGCCGAGCGCCGAGCGCTGAACACTGAACACTGAACCCTGAACACTGAATAGTGAACACTGAGCACTGAACACTGCTTCTTATTAATCATCTTTTTCAAAAACCATGTCACAATCCAGCCGGCTGTGTTATTGAATAAACGCTTTCCCGACAAATCTAGAGAAGGGTTTAGAAGCAACCTTCAATTAGGGTCATTTACACAGTCTGCGTCTTACCCAGAGTCCCATCCATAGCTCGCTCCACTGCTACTTAGAATTGAGACAGCATGTGACCCAAACACTACTACTCCAACTTTAATGATGACAAAGACTACAAACACATCTCGGTCGAATATCCCCCTCTCTCCCACTTGCTCATCATGCACCCCCCCCACTTCAATGATGGTGTCAAAATAGGCCCCTGCGTGGCTGTGACCTCCAAGCACAAGTAGGATTTTGGCTTTGGTGAATGGATATCGTCAGCACATTCCATTTACGGGCAACAATCCTAATATTGACAAGACAGAGTAAGGATGAAGACATGTCGTCTACCCCTCCAAGACCAAGGCCAAGTAAAGCCTAGCGCTGAGCCTCAACCCTACCGCAATCCTTGTTTACGGGCGTGCGCAGCCTTGGACTTGGCGCTTTCAAAGGCATACTACGGGTGGTCTCCTCGGCCTCGTTGTGCATCTAGTTGCTTTTTTGTATTCTAGGTTTAGCCAAACTGCGCCTCTGGGGCCTGCCAGCCCCTCCTCAGGGGTTTCGTGATTTGCGGGCAAGGCCAAACCCAAGACTCAGGCCCTGACCGCTTCGTGTTTCCTTGATTTCCCAATGAAGCTAAGTAGCCGGCAAACCAGCTGCCAGTGTTGTGGTGAGTGCGCTGAGTGTTTTGGAACTCTAAACACCAGGTTGTATGTGAAGCTTTAAAGTGGTATTGCATCGAAAAAGTTCACTACCCTGCTCCGTACGAAGTTATAAACTCCGAATAACAGAGCGGTGTACAGCTTGTATAGAGTGAGATGCTAGGTCTTTTGCAGCGACTTCGGCTCTGGAGCCAGACATTTGGGACACAAACACGAGCCTGAACTGATGATTAATCCATGATGGCAAAGGGATTAATGGGAAAGAAGGTGCCCCCACAGACGATGGGAAAAAAGGACTCTAGTAATGAGCCAGAAAATCGGCTTATTCCATCGGTCCGAGAGAAAATAATGCAGGTTTTTCTATAGTGGATGTTGGAGAAGCTAGCTCCATGATTCCGGAGCCAGGCTTAACTTTCACGACGGAGAAGAGAAAGACAGGGATACAGGAGCAACTCACCTGAAAGCAACTAAGAACAACTATTGGGCGGCATATGGTAAAAGAAGGCAACACACAAGTTAATGTCGATCCTAAGAAGCAACCATGCACAAACAGCAGGTGAAAGTAAATGGCCTGCTATCTTCTTACGTGGCTGGAGTGCCCGTTGCACAACCCTAAATAAAACGAAGAAGACATTGGAGAATGGGGGACTCCAAATCTGCCAGAATGGCAAGCCCGGGAAGCACGCAAGTCTCTGCGAAGAGAAGAGAAGAGAAGAGAAGAGAAGAGAAGAGGGTCTCTGGAAGCGGTGGGATTTTGAGGCGGCTCAAGTTGTAGGTTCAGGGAAGTTTCCTTTCTCCGCTGCTATTATGTCGTTGTTTCCCCACTCTTCATCAAGCGCCTGGGAAGAATTTAATGTGGAAACGGCTTACGTTTCGTTTGAGCTGTAATACTGATATGGGAAGACAGAATGACCAGATAGGCAAACAAACAGGACAATGCATGTTTAGGAGGAAAGCAATTTGCAGCCAAGCCATAGAGTTCTTGTCCTGGGGTTTGCCTCTTTCTATCCTCTTCCCCAATGTTCAGCGGCTGACTTTCCCTATTTACTTGCCAGACCCAGTTTTCGGCATTAGGCCGTTCCTTCCCTGGCTGGAAACTTTCCTTTTGCGAAACTGTGCCGTTGGACCGAGGCCGTTCAGCGCTAATAACTGGGCTCTGGGAAAGGAAGGATTAAGAGAAAAAAGAAGGACCGCATTCAAGCGTAGTTACTGCCATCACGTATAGTAGCCAGACAGTATTTCGTCATATTCTCACCTTAACCTATCGACGCTTATCTACCTTGGCATTAGACCTTTCTAGATAATATTTCCACGCAAATTTACAACCGTACAATCAATCGTCTACATACGACAATGATAATTACCTATGTAATGAAAAAAAAAAAGCCGTGATACTGGATTGAGACTACATAAGCCAAATGCGACAGTAATGATGTAATACAGCACAATGCCTGTTTATTGTAGCCAGACATATAGCCCATAGCCCATATACCATGAAATCCGTCCCCTCCCCAAAATAGACTGTGCACCAGCCGGATAAGCCTCAAGGCCCTTTGCATACATGCATCTATGGTAGGATGTTGCATCGTAGTTATCGGAATGCCGAGTTGAGCTACTTGGGAACGGCGTAGGAGAACGGGTGAAGCGGAGTATTGCTACTCGACTTTTCAAATGCCTGCGGGACATCTAAAGAAGCAGCACTAACGGGAGCATTGAGGCACGGG
Source organism: Ceratocystis harringtonii (assembly GCA_002018265.1). Taxonomy (NCBI): domain Eukaryota; kingdom Fungi; phylum Ascomycota; class Sordariomycetes; order Microascales; family Ceratocystidaceae; genus Ceratocystis; species Ceratocystis harringtonii. Next base: position 13,050 of record MKGM01000032.1, on the reverse strand, counting down.
GCAAATACTAACTTGACCATTCGATAGGGAAAAGCCGCGAGGAAAATCTTGGCTCAGATAGACAGCCAAGCAGATAAGGAACCAAGAAACTATGTGCAATTTTGTGTTGAATGTGATTTTTTGCAGCAGTGTGTTCTGGGCTAGAAGCCTTCCCAATTGCTGGCCATGGACTGCAAGGAATTGGAGCTCGGGCTTGGTATTTGATGGTCGACTGAGAACACCCCTGAAACGCAAGGGCTGCTCCATCCTGTTCAAGTCCCGTTTTCAACATCCGTAGGGGCCCTGTTCATCACATGAGTGATACCCGTCTTTGTTTGCCTGTTTCTTGCCGGCTATTCCTCTAAATACAACTAATAGATTTGGCCAAGAAAGAGGATAGGCATTGGCCAGAAATGCGGAGCTCCGGCTTTTGAGCATTCCCCATGGTAGCCCATCTAAATGCGGGGGCAGGGGCGGATTTACACAGGGTTTTGGACGTAAAAGAAGACAAGCAGAGGTAGAAGCAGAAGCCATCACATACGTACGTACCTGAGACAGAAGCACAGCGGACCCAGAAGGGTGGGCTGCTGGAAACTGTGAGCATGGCGCTTAGAAGAGCTGGAATTATCTATTAGTAAGTAGGCTATAATACGCATTCTTCCGATCTACTCTACACACCTGAGTATATGACGAGTTAGTTCCCCTATTACCGATGGAGCTAGGTTTATTAGTGTAATACCCCCCTCCCCCTCACCCTCCCCCTTCCCCTCACCCCCGCATTTTCCTTGAGGCCGGGCCCCCGGATTTGTAAGGCAGCACTGTTCTGTAGGGCTTCTGACAATGTTCTGGTGCTCGCTGTCTTTGGCTAGACAAAAGGAAGATGGGAGAGGTGGGTGAGGGGAAGAGAGACAAGGGAGACTGGAAAAAAGAGGAGGAAGGGAAGGAAGGCCCTGGGCCTCATGACACAGCCCGGGTTTTGGTGTAAATTCATCAAGACTGTATGCCAAATCTGGCTTAGGCGAGTCAACAGGGCACATTTTTGTAGCCCTTTGTTTTCTCCTTCTCCGCCCACGTCAAGTCAAGGCTTCGGATGGCTGTAACGCACCAGCCATAGTGACCCACCCCGGACTTTTAATTTATTGTATACTTGTTTTCCCACTCCATTTTCTTTTCCTTTAGGAGGGGAGGGGTGAAAATAAAACGACGACAAAGGGTATGTATAAGAAATAAAGAAAATAAAATATAGGAGAAATGGATGACGTTTGGGGTAACTGAAGCCCCCTCCCTCCCAGGGCCGCTTGCAATTGTGGGGAAGAAGGGAGGGCGTGCAGTGAGAAGGCAAAGATGCCAAGGCAAGTACGGTAGGTAGTCTTAGCTGGCCCTCTGCTGTTTCCTATCTCGCAAGTGATATGCGTTCTTCCTCAAGTCTATAAAAGGCTAGCTGCCCTCCGTACTTAGATGCTGCTGGTCTTCTTTCATCACCATCGACTTCTCAATCTTCTTTCTTACAATCCAATTCTTCCATCTTCTTAAATACCTTGCTGCTGATAGTTCTAAGCTGTGCTTGTCTACCAGATCTCACCATTCTACTTCTCCCTCAGTCATCCATTGGCTTGGAAATAATACCTTCTACACTATCTATCTCTACCTTTCTATCCCAAAACAACATATCCGCAATGTCTCTGTCGGTTACTTTGAAGACGCCTGTTACTGGCAACTACGAGCAACCCACTGGCCTGTAGGTGCAACCATACATCAAAGTCCCCAGCCCCATCTAGTCTTGATTCCGGCTTCTAACATTAAACGCTCTTTTCATAGCTTCATCAACAACGAGTGGGTCAAGTCCATGAAGAACCAGACCTTCGAGGTCATCAACCCCTCTACCGAACAGGTCATCTGCAATGTCCAGGAAGCTACCGAGGAAGATGTCGATATTGCTGTGAAGGCTGCTCGCCAGGCCTTCAAGACCACTTGGGCCAAGACTGCCCCCGGTGATCGGGGCAGAATGCTGCTCAAGCTTGCCGATCTGGTTGAAAGCAACCTAGACCTTCTTGCTGCCGTCGAGTCCATGGACAACGGGAAGTCCATTACCAGCGCCCGTGGTGACGTTGGCTCAGTTGCTGATTGCATCCGCTACTACGGTGGATGGGCCGATAAGATCGAGGGAAAGACTATCGACATTGGCCCTGATATGTTCTGCTACACTCGTCACGAGCCTGTAAGCTTTATCCAAACGCAACCTCTCTGTTTCATCATACTAACCTCTTATCTTTACTCACTGTAGATCGGCGTTTGCGCCCAAATTATTCCTTGGAACTTCCCTCTTCTGATGCTGGCCTGGAAAATTGGCCCTGCTCTGGCTACTGGCAACACTATCGTTATGAAGACTGCTGAGCAGACTCCTCTGTCTGCGCTGGTTTTCGCCAACTTGGTCAAGGAAGCCGGTTTCCCCGCTGGTGTTTTCAACCTTCTTTCCGGCTTCGGCCGTGTTGCTGGTAGCGCTCTCTCCCGCCACATGGATGTCGACAAGATCGCCTTCACTGGCTCTACTGGCGTCGGTCGCACCATCATGAAGGCCGCTGCCGACTCCAACCTGAAGAAGGTGACTCTAGAGCTTGGCGGCAAGTCTCCCAACATTGTCATGAACGACGCCAACATCGAGGAGACCATTGATTGGGTCAACTTTGGCATTTACTACAACCATGGACAGTGCTGCTGTGCCGGTACTCGTATCTACGTCCAGGAAGGTATCTACGACAAGTTCCTGGCTGCCTTCAAGAAGCGTGCTGAGCAGAACAAGGTTGGCGATCCCTTCCACGACGAGACCTTCCAGGGCCCCCAGGTTTCGCAGCTGCAGTACGACCGTATCATGGGATATATTGATGCCGGAAAGACCGAGGGTGCTACCCTAGTCACGGGTGGTGCCCGTCACGGTGACACTGGATACTTCATTCAGCCAACAATCTTCTCTGATGTCAAGCCTGACATGAAGATTATGCGTGAGGAAATCTTTGGCCCCGTATGCGCTATTGCCAAGTTCAAGGACGAACAAGAGGTTATTGACCTGGGCAACGATTCTGACTATGGTCTGGCTGCTGCTGTTCACACTACAGACCTGAACACAGCTATTCGCATTAGCAACTCTATGAAGGCTGGCACCGTCTGGGTTAACTGCTACAACAAGCTGCACCACCAGCTGCCGTTCGGTGGCTTCAAGCAGTCTGGTATTGGTCGCGAGCTTGGCGAGGCTGCTCTGGCTATGTACACCGAGAGCAAGACTGTCACCATGCGCATCCCCAAGCACTAAGCGTGTAGCTCTGTTCTTGAGAACTTGGATGTTTTGTACTGTTTATGTGTGTGATGCTAATGCATGGGGCTTTATGGGACTGGTTGCTCGATTTTGATTGTCTAGGCGTTTTTGTGTTCTTTTATTATTTTTGTTTCCCATACCTGGATGTGGTATTATCCGTCCATTTTTGCGATCTTTATTGGATCAGTTATCTAGCAATATAGTCCGTCATAGTTAATTGCTGTTTGTTTTGACTTCTCTTCTGTGCTGATCATCCAGGTGAAATATTGAAAGCTTGTTAAGATTGGGGTAGCTCCTGTTTTCTCCAACAATGTTCCGGCTGGCCCGTCCCGCCATGGTCCTGGAATTCTTTGCCTAATTGGAGTATGTGGGATTACAGGATATGGCTCGTGGGTTAAGTGTTTTTCATACATTATTTTTATTGTTGAGCGTTTACTTGCTGATATTTCGCAGCAATACGGCGCGCTATTGGGGTTTTATCTTGTTGATTTGATTTGGAGATATTTATCGGGGTTTGTGTCTTCTTTGACTACTTGCTAGGTTTCCGTAACAATGCCACAGTATTAGTTGGTCGTTTGTTTGTTTGTATTGTTCCGCAGCAATACGACGGACGAAGTGTTTTTCGAATTTGAATATATTTTACGTCCGCTAGAATCACCAAGATCAAACGACGCCGGATTGGTTACCGGTCAGAGTTAACGCTCTGTAGGACTGCCCATAGATTTTGGGCGAGAGAAGCGCGTACGCTTCCAAGCAAGCTTGCCACTCGCCTTCCTCCTGTAGTCGTCTCAAGAAGAAGTAAAAGAAAAAGAAAAAGAAATCCCCAAATATACCCTAAGCCCGGAAGTGGGGCTATCCCCCAACTTCCCCACGGACATTCGTTCCTCTGAACAACCCGCCACCCTTCCAGAGGTCATGAAAACTAGACGGCAGTGTTTTGTGCAGCCTGAGAAAGCCCCTCCAAACGCGAGAAGATAAAGGCAAACTTTGTGAGCACCCGAGGGCCCATGATGTATCACGATGAGGGTTACTTGGTCTATTGTATTGTATTGTATTGATTAACGTCTACCTACTGTTAGGGTTACTTGGTCGCGCCAAAATTGCTACCTTATATTGCGTAATAAATAGTGACTTTTCAGCGACCGGCCTCGTGGCCTAATGGTTAAGGCGCCAGATTTCGGTACACGAAATCCTCTGGAGATTCGGGGTTCGAATCCTCGCGGGGTCGCTTGAAAGCTTTCTGTTTTAAAAACATTCTCCTCAGTATCCATTCACTGTTTTCTTTTTAATTGTTTTGCTTGATGCCCGCTATCCGATGCTCTCCAACAACGCTTGCCCAGTCGTCTAGACTTCTTCTACACTTCTTGGCCACTGTTTCTACAAGTTGCGACTTATTTTCCTTCGTTGTGGTAGATTGCGGGGAGAAACTTTTGTTTTGGAACATACTTGTTTGTTCTCCACGTTCAAAATCCTTGCTAGGCTTTCTTTGAGCTTCTCTATCCTCTTTCCCCTTTGTCGGCAGTTCTTTGTCGTCTCGCCAAGTAATCTCACGTTTCCTCCACTTGTCTACGTTTCCCTTATTCTATCATTTTTTTTTGCCGCGCACTGCGTTTTGTTCCCTTGTAATCTGCCGTGTCTTTTAACTTCCCCCCCCAACGTTGCGTTACCCGGAAGCCGAAATATCCCCAAGTTGTGAAAGAGCAGAACATCTCTCGGCACTTATTCGCCTTAGCTTGCTGTATCCATACACGACAAGAGTAACAGGCGGGTAAAGTGGTCGACATAACGCAAATCTAAAAGAACCCCCCCACCCGTCGTCTTGTCTCTCTCCGCGTCAATGGCTTCATCACACACCGGGGGTAGAGAAAAGTCCTTCTTCGAACAGGAGCGGGAAGCCTTGGTCTCAGATATTGCCTTGGTGAGTCTTGATGGCAAACGTCCTTCCTGTTGTTTCTCTGGAACTGCTTTGAGAGCTCCTTAGTTGTGTATATAACAACAGAAACTTGCTGACCAACTGGATAATGCATATCTCTTCCTTGCTCACTGCACAGAGCTTCAACAATGTCCTCGCTAATTTGAACAATCTAAACCGCTCTCTTGAGGCAGTCATCGCTGTAAGTTATCTATAGAGTTATTACAAAGCCCTAATCAGGGTAGAGAAAGGCACCTTTTTCCTAACATCATACTTGGTAGGTTGGGAATGAGTTCTCATCTGTAGAAGCGCTCTGGTCTCAATTTGAAGGTGTTATAGGAAAAGATGATGAAGTGAAGCGCGATGAGAGTGACGAAAGCAGAGTCAAGCAGGAAGATACTGGAGAATAAGAAGATATAGATAGATAGATAGGCTAGTATGAACTAGGTTTACTTGATATCCGACGAGTTAACCAAGGGGTCATATTCAACTATCTCTAGCTTGATATCTTCTGGAAGACGCCGAAGACACATGTTAGCCCTGAATTTACTTCATTGCTTTTGTACACTATATCAGGGTCCTATCAACTATCTCGAGTTTTGTGGCCATGTCTCCGCATGCTAGGAACGTTAAAGAGAAAGCCATCAGTATCAACAGACGATGACATGGGCATCATTTCCTCTCTTCATTCGACCTAGCATTAAGACAGCTTACAGGAGATAACAAGACAAAAAATATGAATAGAGAAATCAAGATAAAATGAGGAGCAAGTGCAAAAAAAATCCCAAGTCTTTCCTGTAAAGTGAAAAAAAAAGCAGTCAAACATTCAAAAAAAGAAAAAAAAATCAAAAGGCATTATTCTCCTCCTCCACTAATCTCCCATTCATCCCAAGTCATGCCTCGTGCAGGTGAGCGGGCCACTGGCAACGCTACACGCCCCCTTATGAACATTGAAAAATTTAGAAAAGAAATCACCGCCCTATAGGAACTGGCACTTTCTTTTCTTTCGCTTGACTTGACCAACGCCCGGAACTGAGCTGGTGTTGCTGCGGGGAAGCTTGGTGGACTTGCCTGACTTGGCAAGCTCAGCTTCGAGCGTTTTTCGGTCGTTGGCCACCACAGCGTTGATGGCCTGTTCAAAGATTTCGTCAACTCCAATCATTTCCTTGCTGCTGCACTCGGCATACTGAGCGCCCATTTTCTTGGCCACAGCCATGCCTTGCTCTTGTGTCACGGGCGTTAAGCCTTGTGTTTTCAACATCTCAATGCATGACTTCTTGAATCGAAGATCCGATTTGAGACCAACGAGCACTAGTGGCGTATAGGGGCAGAAGTGTAGAACCTCAGGGTACCACTAATCACGTGTCAGTCAACATGGTTTGCTGTTTACTGTATTCCGCTATAAATAACATGGGAGCTTTCTTTTCTTACCTTGTCAAGAACGTTTTCGAGGGAGTTGGGACAATCAATAGCGAAGCATACGAATATCAGATCAGTCTCGGGATAACTTAGTGGTCTCAAGCGGTCGTATTCTTCCTGTCCGGCTGTATCCCATAGAGCTAACTCGACAGTTTTGCCTGATTCGCTGTGAGTAGGGTAGGTGATGTAGTTTTCGAAGACAGTGGGAACATATTTCTAGAGGGAGGGCACACGAGTTAGTGTATAGGAAGATATTAGAACGACGGAGTTTGTGGTTAAGATGTACCTCGGGGAAATATCCTTGACTGTAACTGATCAAAAGACACGTCTTTCCGCATCCACCATCTCCAACAACAACAATTTTCTTGGAAAAGGCTGGACCTTCGGTGACCTGGGTGTTGTCGGATTGGCGATCACTGGATGAGCTCATAGTGGTACTGACGGTGCCCTCACTGGACCGCGTGCGCTGATCTTGTGAGTTGTTGTAGCTGTGGTGCTGGGAGTGGTGACGGGATTCCATATACCGCGATTCAGTAGGTTGAGAGTAGTGCGAGTTGCGCTGCTGGTACGAGGTCATAGTTGAGAGGGAGCAGTGTAGAAAAACGACACTCAAAACTTGATGTATTTGTCGAGTTTTTGCAATGAAGGATCCACAGGGAGCCTTTTCTCAATAGTAAATGAGACGAGAAAAAAGGGCAATATTTGCAGTTGGGTTTATATTGTAGCTTGTTCAGACTTCAAGGGTATTTGTTGTTTTTATTTTTTTTTTTGGCAAATTCAGCCTTGTCACTACTATGAGGCCTGAAAGTGGTTCCTTTCAGACGAAGATGGTAGAGGAAAATTGCGGAACGCCGCGCACAAAGAGGCGATGAATACACGAATTGGACAGAGCAGTTATGGGTTTGTCGTGTTGCTGGTTGTTGCTGGTTGTTGTTTGATTGTGTGTTGGGTTGTGTTGTTGTATCTGAAGGAAACAGGACAAGCACTGCACAGTGGATTAGATAGACGGCCTTGTCTTGCAAAAGGCCTGGGCGGGATCGGGAATGCAGAATAGAAAAATAAAAAAAGGAAGCGGAAAAGAAGTAAACGAAGAGAAGCCACGAGATTGATAGAATTCCAGCGGTAGGGCGAAGATGTCGTAGGCAAAGGCGAAACAAAAACAAGATTAGTAGGCAAAATGGAGCTTCGCGGCTGTCGATATCAAACCGAGCAAAGCCGGGAAGGGGAATTGGCGAGGAGAAAAAAGAGAAGAAGCGAGTGATAGAAGCGAAGAGGAAGAAGAGTTGGAATGCAAGCAGCAAAGCAAGCAGAGAGACTTGATGCAGAGTATGAAGATTGATGATGAAGAGATATCCAGGAGCTGGAGATGTTAGAAGAGAGGAAAAACGGACCGCGGGAGAAGGAGGGACATAAAGTAAAGAAAGAGGAAGAATCAACAGCAGGAGAAAAAGAGAACAAGACAAAAAGCTCCAATCAACCTTTAGTTTGTTGTTTGTTTTTGCAGCTACCTGTTACAGCAAGGGAAAGCACGGAAACAAGAATAAAGCCAGGGCTGACCACCTTTCAACCACAAGAAAAAGACTAAATAGTCCGCTTAAAAGGCAGGACTGTGTGGGAGAAAATATCGATTCCATAAGAGATCAGCTGCTATTGAAACACCAGAAAGTTCTGAGGAATCAACAGGTAGTAAATAGTTGACCAGGCAACCACTGTCTTCAATTAGCGCCCATCCCCACCTATTTGAGCTTCAAAGCTCCTCCCTTTCCCCTTCCCGACAAAACACAGCCTTGTGCAAAGTGGAAAGAAAAGCATAAATTTATAAAAAAGGAGAATAAAAAGAGCCATTCTAGTGGGCTACTTGCTCCACAAGTCTGAAGTAGCACGGCTACCCCACCAACAACGTTGCCATGCATACGGCAGCTAGTTGCAGTTGGCTGAGAGGTCTCGTAACAAAACGGCTCGGTGGATCTGCGATATGGGCAGCACAGCAAATGGTAAGGCTAGTAGTCTCCCCAGAGGTCGGTAGGAAGGTTCTTGTCGGATGAAGGCTGAAAAACAGCATAAATGCTTATCTATACAGTGCTGTAGATAAGATGCTGTGGCCTGTGGCCTGTGCCCCACTAATCAGGTGTACTCTAGCCATACCTAGTCTCCGTTGTCTATAGCTACAATCTAGCCTAGTTGGTTTGCTGCCTTGGACAGAACTAGACGATACGATACAATGTGGCGTTCAGTGTTTGATATATTCAAGTTGAAATTGTCTTTCTACCCGAGTCTTTTCTATGCAAGCATTCTACTTCTCTGACTATACGAATCCTTTCTTGGAACCCCGCCAACGGTCTTGCATAGCTCACTAGAAATGAAGTTAGTTAAAAATACCGGCCCGTAACTTGTTATATATATCCGCCGTTCGAATCATTCTCAGGATGGCAACCTCTGACATTTCACCACAAGACTACGTCACTCTCGTCTCTGGAGATGGCTATGAGTTTGTGGTCGCCCGGAAACTAGCTCGTCTCAGTCCCGTCATTAACGGCATGCTAGAATGCAGCAATTTCCAAGAGGGCATCACTGGTGTTTGCGAGTTTCCTGAAATTAGGTATGTATGCTGGCTAGATTTTAGATGGATTTATCTTCTTGAAATCTAGGGGACATGTGACATTTCTGCTACTTCTGTTCGCCGAAAAGGCGTTTTTCCCAGTGTCTATTGGCTGACTTGATAATCCTAGTGGCATTATTCTAGATCTTATTGTTGACTACTTCCACTATTGGTTTCGATGGAAGGACTATGACGGCGAAGTCCCCAATATGGATATTCCTGTTGAACTTTGTCTCGAGCTCCTCGTAGCTTCCGACTATCTTGGCCTTGACTGTAAGTTGTTATCTTGCATAGCCCTTCAATAGCAAGTCACTACTAACACATCTACTTCGACCAGCCTCTCGCCAACTAGCCACTAGCCCGAAATAATCAAGGCAATGATATATCCATCGACAAGAGGGAGGATAAGATGCCACTGACTGCTATGCTCCATCGCTAAATCTTCAAGGCTCCTGAAAAGTAATATGAAATAGCAACTCCGTTCTGGTGGGGTATTTGCGTGTAGCTAGTTTACCAACTCAATGATTCAGTTACTTTCTCACGTTACACCCAATTAATCCTTTCCTAGTGGACCTTTATCACAATGGTCACTACGTGATGGTCACCATCTTCCCCGTCCACGACCGCTATCACGGCCTCTGTTTCCACTCCAGCCCCCTCTTCCTCGCTTATTGCCCCTGCCCCCACCCCTGCCCCCACCTCTACCTCTAGAACCACCTGATGATTTGAAGTCGCTCGGTTTCGGACCGGCCTGTTGGCGTTGGGCTCTTTCCTCTTCCGATGCATCCCATTGGTTTGGGATGCCAAGAAGCTCGCAGAATTTAGATGTTTGTGGGTTGGTGTACTCAAGGGGAAGGTCCTCGACAATTTCTGGTTCTCCAGCAATGTGCACCGGAGCCGTAACCTCGAAGTTTTCGGGGATATCCAGGAGATTCTTATCGACAATTTTAGTCTGTACCCACTCCTTCTCGGCATCAATGAGGGGGATATATGCCTCCTCACCAAGGTCCGGCGGGTTTTCCGCCGCTGGGTCGCCAATTTTGATGTGCTTAGCAAAAACACGGTTGATGGCCAACCATTCTGGGTCATACTGGAGCTTGAAGCGTGGGCCTCCAGTACCGTTGACTACTGGCGGATACTTTTCGAGTTGGTCCTGGTGAAAGGGGGCGATTTCAAGAAGCTGCAGAAAATGGCGCCCTGGGAGGCACTTGTCTAAAGCTAAGAAGCGCGTTTCAGTGTTGGGGATCGTCTCAGGAACTGGCTGGCCGGGAGTCTTTCTTTGAAGGGGAGCTGAAGAAACGGGAGGAGGGGCAGCAAATGAAGCTGGAAGTTGCGCCCGGATGCTCTCATCAACAACGTCTTCAGTCTCTTGGTCGGAAGCCTTGGTAGTAACCGCAGTTTCGGGCACAGCCACTGGAGATTCCGCATCGGAGTCCATATCCAGATCAATCTCATCATTATTGCTCGCAACAACCGCTGTGGCAGCAGGAGAAGATGTTGGCTGTTTGTTTTCTTTGTGGTTCTTAGGCTCTGGTGCAGGCTCATGCGTCTTCAAGGCCACAAACTTGCAATGCAAATGCGCCGAGAACCAATTACGAGGGCGTAGCCTATCCATTACATACGTAGCGGCAGGATTTCCAAGCGTCCCATCTTTGGATTCTGGCTCAAAATATGGCTTACAGCGAAACAATTGATTCGCATTGCCGTTCCATTCTATGCCCCGTGGCCAGTCATGACTCAAGCCAACATCGACTTGAGTGCGCATTAGCAGAAGTCGTCGCACATCGATCTCGCGAACATGATAGAAAGACTTGACATCGTCGCTATTGAACGGAAGACGTTCGTAGTGTGTCTTTTGGTAGTCACGACCTTTCCAAATGCCACTAAGCCCAGCAATACGGATAGGGCCCAGGCGGAGGACATTGGCAGCACCCATGTAGTAGATATTAGGCGCGACCCATCCACCATAGAAAAGCTCCCAGAGATGGTTGCTAGCTTCATGATTTCCGGCAATAAAGAGCGTGAGGTATGGGGCCTTGCGTGTACCGCTATAGTACTCGTGAAAATCACCCAGATTACGGTATTTAGCCGGCACTGACATAGCGTTCAAATCTCTAGGATTGCGAACAGCCTAGACTCAATAACGATAATCAGTATTGGCTGTCGAAAAGCTACATTCATTTTGGCCTACCTGGAAGTCTCCGCCGATGATCAATAAGTCGATGCCATCCCAATAACGCTTAGCACATGAGGTTTTCACAGACTCGTAGATGGCATTAAGTGTGCCATGGCCCTATTCACAAAGAAGTGTTAGTATACAGCTGTATCTTTCATTTACATTAGGGCTACTCACACAGCCCTCAACGGCAACTCTGACGCCTTGGCTTTGCAGCAGCTTGATGGCCGGCTCACCCATTTTCCCCAGACGTTGATGGTGTATGGTGGGGATTTGATGCCTCAGTCAAAACAGGCAGTCTATGTCTTAGTAACGGCAAACTATTTACAAGTTCCACATAAGACACATTAACTCATCGTATTGACACGTAGTTTTTTAGTGTTTTTCCAATTCTAGAATAACAACTCCCAATATGGTTTGTAAATTAACCATGGACTATGTTTGTCTATGTGATCTGATTTTCCCTCTTTAACCCTAATACTGACGTCAAAAGCGGTGAGACCCGGCAGAACATACCGTTTGTAGAAAGCTAATAGAGACAGCCCAAAAATCTAGAGCCAAGGCTGTGATCGCGACAAGCTTAAACTTCAGCCTTATCCACCAATCCAATCAGTCACAGATATGAGCGTAAGTTCGAGAACCCAGGCATTATAGAGGATTCATGCTCAGTTACCTCTAACAATATATACTAGGTCGCACCGATAAACCCCCGTCCCATGCTCCAGGAGCTGTACGTTAATCTCTTTTCCATTTCGTTAGACTGAGGCGGACGAGAAGCTGTTTCCTTTGTAGACAGAGCGACATACATTGGCAAGACCCTTCAGCGCATACATAGGCCTATGCATGACTAACTCAATTCTGCGAGCAGTATCAGCAAGGATATTGTTGTCCGGCTCAAATGGGGCGAGACCGAGTACAAGGGCCGTTTGGTGTCCATTGACTCGTACATGAACATTCAGCTTAGCGGCGCACAGGAGTTCATTGATCAAAAGAAGACTGGTGACTTAGGCGAGGTTCTGATTCGGTAAGTCTGCCTATCTGCCTGTTCCTCCACAAGAGTCATATTGGCTAACCCACTGTGGCTGTATAGATGTAACAACGTTCTCTGGATACGTGGTGCCGACCAAGAGTCTTCCAAAGATGTGAAGATGTCAGATTGAACACGCGGAAACGTCGATTATACTCTTGCTTTTTGTCTTTGAAACGGAATGATGCGGTTTATTTTGGGGGACAAGTCCTGAGACAGCGAATCAAGTAGCTCCCCATGTTAGGAGTGCACTCAACTCACCCCATCTTCTTTCTTCTGCGTCATCTTTCTTGATATCACACGCCATATCTTGCCTGGCTTGTTTTTTATAGACTCTGATTCCTGTATGATTGAATAAGCATGTGTGCCCTTTGCTTCTGTGGACTAAGAGATCTAATGTCCGAGAGACATGAATTTGTGGTTTGTCTTCTTCATCTCTAGCTTGAATAAAAAAGACATCATCCGAGCTGTACTCTAGCTCGGAGGCAAAAAGCGAACAGCGCGCATGAATCTCCCCATCTGGGAATCGAACCCAGGTCACCTGCGTGACAAGCAGGTATGATCACCACTACACTAATGAGGATATCAGATTTCGATTGATTGATTGATTGATGATATATTTATACTC
>MKGM01000328.1:15585-26581 GCA_002018265.1 Ceratocystis harringtonii | reverse complement strand
GGGGGTGGGATGGAAGTCTGTCATGCATTGCAAGTCAAGTGCGCTGCCTATAGTGCCGTGGTGCCCTGTAAACACAACCAGTAGCGCCTTGCATCACCAGATAACCACAGACGAGGAAGAAAAAAGTGGTGTTGTTCACCCATCGAAAACAGGGCCGATTGGCAACAAAGCTTGACTGGAGAATACAAGGATCTCAAGTCGGGGCCATCTTGGGATCCTATAGCCCAGACAAGACAAAACCGAGACCAAGATCAAGATCAAGACCATGCAGACAGCATCAAATCAAATCATGTCCATGTCCTAACAGAACAAAGCTGGGAAGCTCATTGTTAGCGTTGGCAAAGCAAAGCAAAGAAAAGCCCACAAGAGCAATATTGGCCTTGATGGCGAGCTTGGTGTTGACGCATTGCTGTGGTTGGCCTATCCCTGGTCTCCGCCAAGTCTCCCAGGAACCCCGTGCAGCAAATGGAGAAGATGGGTATTGTGCAGATTTATCGACGCAAATATCACCCCGGTAGAGCCCATTATGATGACGGGCGGGGCAGGGTGGCGGCTGCGACGGAAGAACAATCAAAATGAGAGCTCGTCGCGCAAAAAATGGATGTTGCTAATCCTATATGGAACACATGCACATACACCTCTTTCTCTGCCTCTTCCCAGAGCCAATGCAGCCGCGGCTTTTTTTATTACTGAGGGTGGCGCCTTGGCCTTTGATGGAATCCAAAAGAGACAACAAAGCGGCATATCTCAAGTAATAAAAAAAGACACACCTGCTCATGTCTCCGCCAGCGATCTCAAGGGCAGAGAAGAGGCGAAGTGAAGCGACCCCCTTCTTTTCATTTGGAACACACAAATGCGGGAAGCGAGAATCTGGAGGCAGCAGAATCTGGAGAGAGAAAATAGGAAGCGAGCAAGGCGAGGCAAGTAGACTGGCCAGTCATTGTCTTTTTCCTAGATTATGCGGGGAAAATAGAACAATGACGAAAAGCAGGGGTTCAATATTTAGAACATGACAGGCACTTGACCTGAAATCTTTGGGCGCGGGAACTCAAGGTCCGTATTGAAGAAACGTCAAGCTCTAATAATGATGCGTTGGTGATAGCTGGCTTTGTAGAGGATAAAAACACGCACGCATATACGTATGTACATAGGGCAAGAAGTGAAAAATCTTCTTCCGCTCGAAAGAGGGGTTCTTGAGTTGGCGCTTCTGCCATTTTATTTTCAAGAAAAAAAAAAAAAAAAGAAAGAAGGAAAGTGCCCTTTCATCGCCAAATGAAGAGGCCAATAAATACGGCAGGCAGCTTGCCTTCATAGCACCAAGTATCACTTGCTACCTCGCTGCTCTTTCTTCAACGCTCTGCTAGCTTTCAAGTCGAATAGGAAGAAGGAAGAACATAAATCAAAACTCACCACAGATAATGTCACAAGCAAAACCGAGAAGCCGCCGGGAACGACTCGAAAGGGCTTATTTTTGTGTTTGAGGCCGGGTCTTGGGCTTGACGTCGGGGTCACGGGCGATTTGACACCAATCTCCCCACTCATGCCCGAGCCTATGCCCGAGACTATCTTGTCGCGAATGCTACCTTGATCTCGCTCGGTACCTTTACGCAAGACATGTTGTGCTATAGGGGTGGCCATCTAAGACAATCTGGTTCAAAGATATGAGAATTTGCAGTAAAAAGAGCACTGGAAAATATGTTTATCCAAGCAAATAGAAGAAATATTTTTCAACGCCCTGTTTCGTGTTCGTTATCTGAGCTTGCCAGCCACCGTGATCTATCCTAGCTTTTTAACCCTAATAACCCTAGTGCAGTATCGCAAAATGAACAAACGTCACCGTAGTATCATTATCTCGCCCATACCGTCTTTCTCTTTTTTTGTAGGCTGTCCCCTCCCCGCTTGCGTCATTCATGCTTGTCTTTCTTGTTACCCTTGACAGATCTTTGATGTTCGTCTGGCTTCCATATAAAGACACCGAGCATCTCGCCGGAATATTGACATGGCCCCACTTATAGCCCAGCAACATCGCTAATCAAGGATCGTTACCTATTTACTATGTTATTTGTGGGGGCTCCGAAAATGCGCTGTTTCCAAAACGAGAAAATCTCGGCTCTTTGTTATTTTTGAATTGCCTATTATTGCCTCTTTTATACCGCGACAAGCTTCCATGACGTTTTCCACGTCTATTATAGAACTCGCCCAGCAAACAAGAGTCCCCAGATTTTTGGCATCACGTGTTTTTCTTGGCCATTTTGTGGGTTGTTGGCCGTCTGATCTGACGAGAGAAGACATTCAAAGGTGTTTGTAGATAATCGGTTCCTATTGCTTATTCCAAAGACCTTTTTATGCCACGACCGTGTGTGTACCTGCCTAGCGGCTCTTTTATGCTAGAATCAGATGACAAGAAAAATGTGAGGCTCAAATAAGCAGCTTTCCCCTCTTGATGTCTATTGACTTTTTTGTCTGTTTATTTCCGTCTCCCTCACTATTTCAACGGCCCGACAGCCCCCCCCCCCCAGTGCTACTTCCGATTTCAATTTCACATCTACTTCCTTCTACTACACAACTTATCCCCAGACTTCCTCAACCCAATACATAATACCCCAGAAAAGCTCGGCCAAATGCAGTGTAGGAAAGCCAACTACAAAAATCACACTCTGTTTTTGTTGTTTCTTATTGTCCGTCCCCAGGTTGCGCAGGGCCGCCAGGGCCGCTCTCTGGCACTGCTTCCCTATTACTAGCTTAGCATAGCACATGCGGAGCTTCTTTCCTCTCTTTTCCCGGAAAGAGGAGAAAACAGAGGCTCTGCGCGCTGGACATGTGAGCGGGTCTCGGATATGGGGGCGACCCGGGCTCGGGGGTGACCGATGAGAGTGAAATGGGCTTGTTTTGAAGCATTTGCTTTCTACCTGTTTTCTCGAGGTCGGGCGAGCCGGCAAGCGAGCTTGCATATAGTATTAGTGGGCCTTCTCTTCTGTCTTGCGTTTTTAATAGGCCTCTGCCGTCATCTGGCAACTGTATGTTGGAGACTGTATGTAGAGACTACCGAGTTCCTTTCTACGGGCATATACGCTTGTTCACCTCCCCAACCTCTTCTGTGTTTCCCGCGCATAATATACAGTCATGCCTTCTTCTGTGCTCCGCCTCCCCATAGCTTCCTTCGCGCTTCCCCACCTCCCCTCCCCCCCACAAATCCTGCTGTTAAGTTGGGTTTGGCCCAAAGGCAGAGACCACTGTTCCATTGATCGTCATATATTCCTATGGGGTGCTCTTCTATTCCATCTGGGGAAACATAGACTCTTTTAGGCTTTCTTTGAGGGAAGTAAAGAAGAACAGGGAAGGGAAAGACAAGGGTTCCTGTTGGCCAAGGAGGTGAGGCTCAGTTGCTATCAATCTAGACTTTCGAGGTTGCGAAGAAACAGAAGGAAGAAATGGTGAAAGCAAAAGTTGGAGTTTGGCGTAGGTGACAGCTGTCACTTGAAGGGTGGAGAGGTCTTGAAGTTGGCATGATCACGAACTTTGCATCTGCACGTGACGATACCGTATCACGTGACAGTGGCGTCGTGTAACCGGGGGTGCAAGCTTTGTGAAACCTCCGTGCTACGATTGGCTAGGGTCCAGATAGGGTTTTGTGAGGACTAGCGTACAGCTGGTGGCAGCTGCCCTGGGGCTAGCTTCGGGCTAGATGCTTTAGCCGGGCAATCAAGAGCTAGCTGCCCGACTGTGGAACCCCAGAAAGAGGCCGCCTTTGAAACGGGCGAGAGTGATAATTTTGGAGGCCATTTTGTTATTATTCTTGCTATCTTTCCGTGCCGCAGTTTCGAGTTTGTTTTATTTATGCCATAGAATGTTTCGACGGAGTGCAAGAGAGTACGCTACAATAATGAAGTAAAGAATGGAGTCTTTTCTTTTTGGACACTAGCTTTTCAAGAATATTGGAGTTATCAAGAATGGGCTGCTATTTCTTTTTATTAGGTAGAAGTAACAGAAGCCAGATGCTTGGAAATTTGCTATTGTGCTTTAGGCATCTGTTATTAGCAAAGGACAGGGCGGTAAGATTCAAAAGGATGTTGCCCCGCTTTGCTGTCCTTGTTTATTTCTTCATTTTAGGGCGTATCCCCCTCTTTTAAACGGTGCTACTTCTAGCTGTAGAAGGCATTTAGGCAGCATAGGCCCTAGCTTCGGAGGGTGGCTTTCATTTACAGAGGTCTGGTGCCCTGTATACAAGGGACACTCCCTCTATCTCCCTTTTATCCCTTCCAATCCCAGACAAAATTTGCTTCTTGCCGTATTTTTCATGTCGTTGCTCTTTCCAACAATTTTGGCCCTCAATTTTGGCGCATTTTTATCGTTATTTTCTCCTCTTTTTAATCTTTTTTTTTTTTTTTTCCCTCTTGTCCCCCTACTCCTTGTTTCTTCTCTTCTTTTTTTTTTCTTTTTTTTTTTTTCCTTCCCCTTCTTTTTTGTTTCTCATGAGTCTCCGGTTCAAATCTACGTTTGGCTTTGGGAAACGTAAATCTGCAGCTACCTTCCAGCCTCCTTCCACGCCTAATTCGTCACAAACCCCTCCCTCTTCTGCTTCACCTGCCGGTCTCCTTCCTCATCCTCCGCCTCCAACGTCCTCAACTGTCCTGTCACGACAGACACAAAACCAATCACTTCCGCCTGCTACTCCTCATTCTTCCTCGTCACCGGCTAATAATCCCAGCCTGGTTGCCGCTAATACCTCTGGCTATCCACCTGCTACAGTCACCGCACCTTCCGTCATTGTCACCACTACTGCTGCCTCACCGTCGGTACTCTCCGCAGCCGCTATCTCAACACCCCCGCTAGCTGACGGCCCTCTGGCTACGTCAACGGTCCCTTCTGTCACTCAAGGACGTTTTTCACTGCCCCAGATTCCGGCGACCCAACAACATCAGTTGCAGCTGCTCTACGACAACCGCTCGCCCTCGCCAAACCTTAATAATACCCACATTCAGATCCACCCCCAGGGTCAAGTCCAAGCCCACAATCATATTCTGCTTGGCGGCCCGCCTCCCAATCAACCAACTGTCATGCAGCGCCAGAGCTATCCCTCGCAGTATGGCAATGGCCCGCCCCCGCCGGGCCAGCCGCAGCCCCAAATAGGCCGTAATAGCCCGCTTCCCGGTCCCGCTGGTCGCTTGCCGCCCTCCCAGATGACCGGCGGTCCTGCCCCCATTAACACCGGCGCCCCTGTGGCTGGCTATCCACCCAACATGAACCCCATGGGAGCTAATGGCCCTCCAGCTTATCCTGGTGCGGGTGGTGGCTATCAGCAGGCCGGGGGCCCTCCCCCTATGGGTATTCCTCCGACTATGGGTGGCTTTCGTCCTATAGGCAGCCATGCTGAGGTTGAGGGTAACAACCGGACCAAGGCTCAGCTGATTGTTGGGATTGATTTTGTAAGGCTTCTGCTACCCGCCTCGTATTTTTCCTTTGAGTCCCCTCTTTCCTCAATTTCTCTCTTCTCCTGTCCAGTCCCCAAGTTGTCGTTTTGCTTCTTTTTGGGTCTTCCTCAGCTAATATACCCTATCCCCACTCTCATAGGGCACCACTTTCTCGGGCGTTGCCTTTGCCTTTGCTACCAATAACGAAGCCAAGGAGGACATTATCACTGAATGGCCTGGAGCGGGATCATACACCAAACAAAAGGTATGAGTAGCCGTGTTTTCTTTTTTTCTTTTTCTTCTCCCCCCCTGTCTCCCTCTAGCATATGCTGACTTGACTTGCTACTCCCCCTCATCCTCAGATTCCGACCGTCCTTTATTACGATCAGTATCAGAAGGTTGTTGGTTGGGGTCCCGATATTGCCGATGCCCTTGCTCCTACCGGGTACCCCAAGCCTGGTGTACAGAAGGTCGAGTGGTTCAAGCTGCAGCTCATGCTCAGTGGCAACACTTACATTGATCCCATTAACTTGCCCCCTCTGCCTCCCGGCAAGTCCGAAATCGATGTTGCCGCCGACTACCTCTTCAAGTTGCGTCAAGCTATGCGGGCCGCTCTACAAAAGACGCTGGGTGAAGTGTTCAACCGTGAGGAACGCAATATCCGATACTATTTGACTGTACCTGCCATCTGGAACGACGCTGGAAAGGCTGCCACCCGTCTTGCTGCCATCCAGGCCGGCTTCCTCCGCGACGAAAATGATAACCGCCTGACTCTCGTGTCTGAGCCTGAAGCTGCCGCGCTCTTCTGCTCTAAAGCTGGCCTTCTCAATCTCAAGGTCAATGATGCCGTGCTTATTGTCGATTGCGGTGGTGGCACCGTCGATTTGATTGCCTATGAAGTCGAGGATGAAAATCCCTTTACCGTGGCCGAATGCACTGCTGGCTCTGGAGACTCGTGCGGCTCCACGGCACTGAACCGTAACTTTAGTAACATTCTGCGTACCAAGATCCGCAAGATGAAGTTGCCTGATGGCAGCAAGACGGCCGGTCGTGTGTACGCTAAGTGCATCATGGACTTTGAAAACCGTATTAAGGCTGATTTCCGCAACAACGGCCAAAAGTGGGCCGTTGACGTCGGTATCGAAGCCGAGTTTCCCGAGGCTGGCATCGAGGAGGGCTACATGACATTTACCAACGAGGAGATTCTGCAGTG
This sequence comes from Ceratocystis harringtonii, assembly GCA_002018265.1. Lineage (NCBI taxonomy): Eukaryota > Fungi > Ascomycota > Sordariomycetes > Microascales > Ceratocystidaceae > Ceratocystis > Ceratocystis harringtonii. Next base: position 19,957 of record MKGM01000328.1, on the reverse strand, counting down.
CTTCGAACCTGTAGTTAACCGCATTCTGGAGCTAGTGCGCAACCAAATCATTGCTATCCAAACCCAAAACCGGCCGCTACAAAACATTCTAGTGGTCGGCGGTTTTGGTGCGTCCGAGTACCTGTTCCAACAGATCAAGTTGCACGTGCCACCCCAGTTTCAAAGCAAGGTGGTGCGGCCAATGGACTCAGTGGCCGCTATTGTCAAGGGAGCTGTGACGGCCGGCCTAAGCGAGCGTGTTATTACACACCGTGTGGCACGTCGCCACTACTTGATGGCCACATTGCAGCCATTCAAAGAGGGCTACCATCCAGAAGCGTACCGTGTGCCATCGCTTGATGGCAAGGATCGTTGCAAGTTCACACGACAGATTTTTGTACAGAAGGGGCAAAAAGTCAAGATTGGCGAGCCGGTCAAGGTGTCGTTTTTCCGGCAGGTGGCTCCAGGAGCTACATTGATGTACGAGGACGTGCTTTATGCATGTGATGAAGATGTGTGCCCAGAATACACAAAGGATCCGCGTGAGTGCCTAGTCCAGCTCTTGCTTTTGCTCTATATGCTTGTTGTTTGTTGCTAACCTTTTTTGTTTTCATCTCTTCTTTCTTTATGCATAGGCATCAAGGAACTTGTCACTCTCACGTCCGACTTGTCACGCAAGAACCTCGAAAAGGACTTTGAGCGCATGGACACGGCACAGGGCACGTTTTACCGCGTGTACTTTGATATTTATCTGACCCTAGATGGCTCCGAGTTTAGTGCGGAACTTGTTTGCCAAGGCGAGGTCATGGGTCGCTGCCGCGCTCGTTTCCGGTAAATGGGGGAGGGGGTATGGTATACAGGACAGGAGAGAAGAAGAGTGTGGTGAAGGGTGACAGGGAATCAGGAGTGAGATGAAGCCAAGTCAAGTCAACTTCGAGGAATCCTTTCGTTATTTTCTTTGACGTGTGTGCCTGTTTTATGATCTCTGGTTCATGGGTGGCAATGGTTGTCTGTGGCCGGCTTTTCATGGCTTGTTCTGGCCCCAAAGCGGCTGTGCTGTGTTGCCTCATACCTAGATGCTCCCTCAGAACTGTACCTCCCTAGTCCTATACCTTCCCAGACCGGACCGGGCCGGACTAGATGGGCCGACACTGCTCCCTCTCTCCGTCTTGCCTAGCCTCTTGTCTCTCGTTTTATTTGGCTTGTCCCCTTTGTGGCTAGCACGATGTTGCATCTTTGTCTATTTTTGGGCGTTTTCTTTTCTTGTTTCTTGTTCCTTTTATCTCTTGTTACTTATGTCTGTTTTCTAAGTTATCCTGTGTTTTCTTTCGTGATATATCTGGCCTTTCTTGTCTCTATATTTCCTTTTATTTCTTGACTTAAAGTGTTTGTCCTTTTTTGCGCATCTTGTTGTAGATGGTTTGCTAGTGCACTTTATCAGCGAGTCTTACTCTCTTCTCTCCATCTTGTATGCAAGGCCGGCCATCCAGCCACTGTTTGCCACTCTAATATAGCCAGACAGAAAAGAAAGCCGAAGAAATAAATGAACAACATACAGCAAGAGACAAGCGACTGGAACAAAATCTCTATGATAGATACACGGCCGACACTAAGTCGGCAGCACCAAGACTTAGCAAGCCTGTTTTACCCCTCTGTGCTACCGGCGTCCCTTTCTACGCAGCCACTCGGCACGTTCCTCTTCATCACTGCCACTAAACTCACCGTCATCACCGCCATCCATAGGCAGCGATGGTGCTGCCTTACCCGGTACAGGCGGCGGCTTGACGCTGTGGCCATTTGAGGCATTCCTACTTGCTGTCTCCACTTTGGTCTCCGCCGCTGTCGCACCGCTATCCACATCAACAAAGTCACCCTGGTTCATCTCAGCGTACTCATGCTCGCGAATAATCTCGCGCAACTCGGAGTTTGATGGGTCAACCAGCTGTTCAGCCGCCAGCCCAGCTTTGGTGCGCAAACGCCAGTTGCTTCCGGCCTCCAGCATCATCTTAATCAGCGCATTACCAAAGGGCCTCTGAGCTGCCGGCTCGCTGTTGAGCCATTGGATTGCGGTGTGCAGCGGGGTGTTGCCTGCTCGGTTGACCGGGTCACATTCGAAGGCAGGCTGGTCGAGTAGCATGTCGATAATGTCGTCTATGAAGGAGGAGTTTGAGATGTTAGTATATAGATCAATATCAACATATCGGACATGACGTTCTAGTGGCGGTGCTGGTGGGAAGAGAGAGAAAAAGAGGGGGAAAAAAAGGGGGGGAAGAACGCACAGTGACCCTGAGCCGCAGCCACATGGTATAGATAGTCCCCCATCACCGTTGTTGTTGTATTCAGCAAGCGCGAGATCTCTTCGTCGCTACCCGCCACTTCCAGCAGCTCTTCCAGCAGCTCCGTATTGTTCCGTCGGCATGCTTCAATCAGCTGCTCCTGCACCGAAGCGCCGTCGTGCTCGTCGTGCTCGTCGTTGGCCATGTGTGTGTGTGTGTGTGTGTGTGCGCGTGTGTGTGTGTGTGTGCGTGCGTGCGTATGTGTGTGTGTGTGTGTGTGTTGAGATAGATAAAACGGGATGTGGGTTAATATAATCACAGTAAGGGTAACAGAGGACCACGCAGAGAGAAGAGAGCTACCGCAGTTGAGAAAGGCTGAGTAATCAGATAGATATAAAGAACAACCTGTTGCTCTCCTCTACAGTAGCCTTGGCTTCCTTCTACCCAGATATTTTTCTTTAAAAAAGGACTATAACACAAAGAACTTCAGTAGCCTTAGCTTCGCTTGGCTTCTTGGGGGACAGAGGGGGGGGGACGCCCGTCTTCAGCTTCGATATTTCCGTCTAGGCGCTCTTCTTGTCCGAGCATTAGCTCTAGCCTCTGGGCTCTGTCTTTTGGGAGGGGAAACAAAATAATAGTAATAAGTCATAGGGGCTAAGAAGAGGGGGCAGTACAAAGCATAGTACAGGACAGGGGTAGGGTTGTACTAGGGTTGTCTATCAACGGATCCTTGAAGCTCTAATTTCAGGCAGCAATATGGAGGATTCTTTAGTCTTTCGCTGAATGACTAATCCTATTATGGAATTTCACAGTGGGGATTATGTAATCGCTGGTGGTTAATATGGACAACGACGGCATCAAGACTCAACTTCTCTTGAGCCAGACCAATCAAAGAACACGGTTTAAAGCCTATGAAGGCGCCGTGCAGCAGGAGCCCACGACTTTGCCCTTGTAACTCCTAGCCAGACTCCCATCTACTTCGTGCAACCAAAGGCAAGACTATCGCCTCCATGACATACGCAACCTTCCTATCAGCCGAGCTCATGACTTTTATTCAGGTACAATACTGCGATTCTGTGCTCTCCAACTCGCTCTTACACAAATTCTTTTCTATGCTGAGTTCGAGTGTTGGCCAATAGCTCGGCTCTCCTCGCCCACCTGCCGCCGCCACCTTTTCGTAGTGTTCTTGATCTACTGTTCTGTGATCTTAAGTCGCACTGCAAACGAATCCAAAAATGCGGTAGCTAGACACCCAGCAGTGCGTGCCTACATGTAGGCCCACCCATAGTCACGGCCGGTAGTCGTTCTTTTAGGCCCACATGTATATAGATATATACCGCGTACCGTCAAGGAGAAACTATCGTTAAAATAGGAGCGCTGCGTTTAAATAAAACGGTCAATATGGTGCAAGGGAAACCGCAACACGATAACTTGGATAAAGACGGACCACACTTGTCCATTCGACCATGAATGTGCGCTGGCAGTTCCAGGCTTTCAAAGAAGTGACTCGCGCGTTTTGAAGCATTATCTTCCGTATGCAAGTCAATATCGTTTCTCAACACAAGGGATATGGAAGATGCAGTGTGAATCATGAAGAAGAACGGGATGGAAAAGATGTGGGCTGTGATTTGAAGCATGCTTCGGTTAAAGTTGTCTTGGTTATTTCTGCCCATCTTTCACGATGTCTTTTATCTAACACAGGCCTCGCGGGAACTACCTCCATACCAATCAAGGCTGGCTACTCTTCTCCTTGCTTCCATTACACTGGGCCTCAACCATCTACATCAAACTGTATCCAGTCCCAAAAACCTTTCCTTATCCATTACAATACGGTTGTAGATATCTTTATACCTGCGTTGACCTCGATTTGCAATCAACAATCATGTAGTATCCCATAAATACCTCCTCTTGTACTCACGCATTAACAGAAATCAGAATCACATAATAATGGCGATGAGAACCACGACTAATAGCGTGAACAAATATCAAGGATGCAAAGAATATACTGCCTCAATTATGCCAAAAATGATTTCGCTTTGCCTTCGCTACTTGCTGAAAAGCAATAGCATCGACAACCCGAACAACCAACCCGCTTTTCTTTTTTTCTTTTTTTTTTT